>RDPX01000161.1:712494-737328 GCA_003991215.1 Morbakka virulenta
TCTATCTATCTATCTATCTATCTATCATTCTATCCATATATATATCCATCTATCCATCCATCTATCTATCTATCTATCTATACATATATATATATATCTATATATATATATATCTATCCATCTATCCATCCATCTATCTATCCCTCTATCTTCTATCTATCTATCTATATATCTATCTATCTATCTATCTATCTATCCATCTATCTATCTATCTGTCTTTCTTTCTTTCTATATTTCTATCCATCTATCTATCTATCCATCTATCTGTCTGTCTATCTTTCTTTCTATCAATTTATCTATCCTGTCCATCTTGGTCCCAACCAGTCCAGTCAGTGCAAGAATTTTTACCCCGTTCTTCCTGAGTGTGCTTAAGGGATCAGACCTAAACCTTCTTCTTCCAATTCACTTTAATCATCAGTAGATAAAGAGAAGACCCCCTACCCTGTACAAGGTTCTCGAAATCCTAATTCGTAATGCCCGTACATTGAGGAATAGTCCAAGATCTCTTAACTTCCAAAAACCAGGGTTGACATATTTGTGAAAGCCTAAAGGGTTTCACTGTTCGTTAAGACCTAAAAGAAAAAAAGTACTTGAATATTCAAGAAGAGTTGATACGTGAATTAAAAACGGTATCAAAGCAAATGACATTGTTAATAATTTGTTTCAATTTTTCAAAATGATCTGCCATAATCCTGCAGGTTAAGGATTGTGTTTACAAATGATAAAGCCTTCTTTTACGAGAAATGTCTTATTGATCTAGTTACTTGAGTTTGGTGTGATTCAAATCCTAACATTTTGAAGCTATTGACAAAGAAAAGGAGTTTGATACTATATCAAAAACAAATAGTTGGCAAAAGCTTTCAAACTATCTCTTATTACACAAATATATCTCTTTGATCTCAGTGAAGAAAACGACAAGAAGCAAGATTAGAAAATGGGTATGATACACTTGTATTAACTTTCATAATGAACAATTGCATTCCTAATCCATCTATCTAAACAAATATAATATTCAGACTTGAAAGATAATGTGATTAATTTAACGACTCAGACAATACACATCCTTTTTTTGATTTCAAGTTACAAAGCTATCTATCAAATTAGAAACTCACTGACCAACTAACCATAACAGTAATACAAAATCTATACAAAGAGACAGAAAATTTAAGTTGATTAAGCTGGAATCCAACCAGAGGTTAGGCTTTCATTGGTATTTTCATCTACGCTGTCAGCTATCAAAGATTATTTATCACCCAGATCATTTTAAGGAATTTTGGTTTTTCTTTTAAAAGAAATTCAAATATTCATTGTTACCCTTTCACAAGGAACGTTTTAATGTAGTCCAATTAAGATCAGTGTGGATAAAAGCCTATTTTTGTAACTTGAGTTAAGAAGGCCTAAGGGTGTGGCTCAATCCTTCATTCTCTATCTCAAAAGGGAACGTCCAGTAGTATAGGAACTAGTAAATGTAACATTCACTTTGTATCACTTCATTTGCTACTTTTACTAAACAAAAAGAACAAGTCAAATCTTGTTTTCTACTCTGGATAAAAAGGGCAAATATTGACCCTGGTGTGCAAAGAAACCTTCCAGTCTGTTACAAATTGGATAAATTTTGAGACTGTAATTTTTATCTTTCTTCCAATTGAATTGGTATCTCTGAAATTTGATAGTAGTCAGAAGATAATGTTCTTTTGGAAAAATAATGACTTCAATGGCTTTTTAAGACGTTTTATCCAAAGGGGATACTGAGACCAGATCTCATTTCTAGTGTACGTTATCGAGTCTGCTAAGGCTTCCACGTTACTTCCAGTTACCCTAGTCCGGAGTTTTTGATGTCTTCACGGATGGTGCTGAGAAGATTTGTAGAATGGCGTCCTATTCTGGCTTTATACATTGTTGCTCCTGATATGGCAAATTGAAGGGCTTTCTGGGTGGGGGTGTTGATGTCCATCCGTAGGACATGACCTAGCATAGACCATCTTCGCTTTGCTACTAGTGAAGATATAGGATCCGCTTGGCAGGTTTTATACAGTTCTTTATTACTGATTACGCTTTTGGGCCATAGATGACCTGTTATCGTTTGCAAGTGTTTACGGTGGCATATATCTATTTTATTCCTCATAGCTTTGTTGGTAGCCCAGCTGTCGCAATTATATGGCATGATGGAGAGCCAGTACGCGTTATAAAGTTGCAGACCGTCTCATTGAAAAATCTAATACATATTTCTAACAACTTCAGTAGGTAAGCTTGGCATTAATGCTCAAAATCTGGAGTACTCAAAATACATGCTATTCTAGGATCCAACCCCTCTGAAATTAGGTAAATAAAAAATTCTTCTAAGACTGAAATGTATTAGTTTTCAAAGAATGAAAGTGTGTTGCAATGAATAAAGTTAAAATGAAGGAGGAAATTTTCATTTTTTATATTTATCACCTGACTACCTACTTCAATGCCAGTTCAAGCAAAGTGTCAAAGTTAACCATTGATTAAACAATGTAATTATCTTAGGTTAGTTCCAACATCAACATTGTACTTATTAACTTTTAACACGACTATGTTTTTTGTCTGGTCGTATAAGATGTGACATGGTAGAATAAATTATTGCAAGCAATAGCTATCACTGTGGTTATGCAATTAATCCTCTCTTGTTCTCTCTCGACAGACCCAGAATGAAATGTGCATCAGAATCACTGTGCCTTTACTGGAAAGGACCTTATTACTTATTGCAAACCACTGGGTTTTAAAAGGTATGTTTCGTGAAAGTTATCGGGTGGGGAGGGGGTATCTCTTTCATTTCAACAAAACCTAAAATGTTAACATTTTGCTAGCTTACCGCTACAAAAGAAGTGTATTAGGGTCTGGAATGGTAGAGTTTATACATGAATGTAACAGAGCATTGCCACAGCATCAAGGAGGGAGAAATCCACCTGTAAGTTATAACTGTGTAGTACAGGCTAAGTAACACCATTTCTGCTGCCATATGACCGATGTTTGGAGGGAACAATATTGTACGACAAAAATTTTAGGCTTTATACTACCCACTCTATGTACGTATTTCAAATACGTTTACAAGTGAGTGAGTTCCACATTTGTATGTTACAATGTTAGTAAGATCACACAACGTTAAATATTCTGTTTATTGTTAAGACAAATATTGAGAATTAAAAGTATTAACTGTCAAACCTTACCACTTTTATTACGTTGGGAAAACACTGCCCACCAACAATACATCCTTGGCTACATGCTCTACCAATTGAGCTATTGGCACAATTTTTTTAGTCAAATCGCTTTTGCAAACATACTTTTTTTTTCTAGTCTTTTTGTCTTTCAGTGTATTCTTTTCAATTTTTCCCTTGCTGTAATTACAGATTCCGCGGCCATTATTTATAATTTTTATCATCAAGTCCTGATAATTCTAAGCTCCCATTGCTCAGAAACCAAATCATTCTGGGCCTTTTCTTCTGCTAAGCACTTCCCGTGTCCTAGTGCATATCATTTTGTCGAACAGGTCAGTCTCATATAACAGAGTGGCTGCCTTAACTTTCTGTAGGCAACATAAATTTTCCACTCTTTTTCATATATCATAAAGATTAGGTGACTCTTTCTCGATACCGAAACACAATCACTATGTATTTTGAGCATATAATTCTTCTTCTTAATACTTTGTCGAAGACACATGGAGTAGAAAATTACGAAAAAAATCCGAAATAGGTCTATTACATAATTCAAAAGCGCAAATCGATACGATTTAAAAAGACAAAAAAAAACAAACGCATATTTTAATGTTATAACTTTTTTTTTTCTGGTGTGGTTAATTGTGACCTAATTTTTTTAATGCATTACATGATTTTATTAGTTTTTATAAGGAAACCCTTACTTTTTTTGACGGCATTTTCAGACCATGATAGTTTATGAAATGGTTTAACCCAGTCCGGTACACACATGTTTCTCACTTACCTAGAAAAAAGTAAAGCAACAATAAATATAAGATAAGACAAGAAAACAGCGTTTAGATTAATGATTCTATCTAACAAAAAACTCACGTGTTAAAATGTGGAAAAATAAGGATAAAAAGATACGCGGTGAAGTAGTTCTTCCTCCTCCTCAGGTGCCGTGTCAAGGTTAAACGTTGGTGACCATGCTTCTCCACAGATTCTGGTCCTTCGCAGCCCTCAGGATTTGAAGCTGGCTCTTCGACATCCATGTTGCTAACCTCTTCATATATGTGGCCCTTAGTCTTCCTCTTCCTTGTCTCCCATCGATCTTTCCTGTTAGTACTAGCTCTTCCACTTCTTCTTTCCTCATTACATGCCCAAGAATTGAAGTAGTTCTTACTTGTTCTATATTTTAGGGTTTTCACTATNTCCTCATTACATGCCCAAGAAGTGAAGTAGTTCTTACTTGTTCTATATTTTAGGGTTTTCACTATCTGGTGGTCCTTAGCAGCCCTCAGGATTTGAAGCTGGCTCTTCGACATCCATGTTGCTAACCTTTTCATATATGTGGCCCTTAGTCTTCCTCTTCCTTGTCTCCCATCGATCTTTCCTGTTAGTACTAGCTCTTCCACTTCTTCTTTCCTCATTACATGTCCAAGAATTGAAGTAGTTCTTACTTGTTCTATATTTTAGGGTTTTCACTATCTGGTGGTCTTTATCGTAAAGAAGTAAAGAAGAATTAGATGCGAATGAAAAAACTGTAGGGAAAATTAAAATTAGGCTTGTTTTAAGTTTTCTTGTGGATGTATGGTTGTATTTTTATAAGATTTTTTTGTTTTATTATCGGTTAAAGTGTGAACAAGGGAGGTCTAAGCGTCTTTAAAGTAAAACGATTGAAACCAGATTTTGACAAACTGGGGTCGACTTTACTAAATTCGATATTTTAAAGAGGGTAGAAAGGTTAGATAGAATTACTTAGCCTTCTGGTCTCGTAAAAATATCGAATTTGGTTCGTCTAAGTTTTTCTGTACAATGCCATTAGTCAGGTAAATCTGTCCTACCTACGTTTTTTTGTTCTCGTTTGCCAAGCTATAAACCAAGCGTCTGGGTCAAAACAGTGCGATCACCAACTCATTGTTTTTCCGTTTCAATGTAACTATACACACGCTAAGCGATATGGAAGTTGTTTCTTTTACCTAGATATTTGTTCTTTTCTATAAGATTCACTCTTGGTCAAGGTAATGCCACTTCAGTGCAATGGGTTATAAGGTATTAGGGTTTTCTTTATAATTTTCATTATTTTTTGATTTATTGATTTTATCCCTATCCTGTATCTGTTTACAATAATATGTGCCAACTGCCACGTATTACAAAGAAATAAATTGGGCATAGTACTTTCAAGGGCGTAGCTGATGCTGGATACAATGACCACTTACAGGGTAGCCCTAACATCACCAGTCCTTCATTTCCTGCTTGCTTATTAAATAACGATTTCTTACTGAGTTACGCGAGTAGAATTAAAAACTTGATGCCTTGCTGTTTTAATGAAAATGTACAAATACCAACTATAATACACTTTATACATATAAAAGCTTTATCACAACATGAGTTCCTACTTTTATATTTGATTTTGTTTCAAAGGATATTTTTCCCATCATCAGACAACTCAGATTGACTTGGTACAACTGTCTTGCATTTCAAAACGTCCGCACTGTGGATCCAACAGCTGTACCACGTACTTATTAAGTAATTATTCTTAATAATTGAAAATGATTAAGAAAAACATAATACTACTTTTGAATTACTAGACATTTTAACTGTTCAAACTCCACAAAACAAGGATGTAAAAGAATCGTAATCGAACCTTGGAAATATTCATAATCTTTGTTAGATAAATTATGTATACAACTTCGAACTGTATAGTGAAGTTAACTAGAAAATTGAAAATCAATAAGATTGAAGTATCTTATTGAAGATCAATAAGATATTTCTCGTCAAAACCAGATTAGGCAGTGAAAACAGGTACTTTGTACCGAATGAGAACATGTTAAAAATTTAGAATGGGTTTTATAATTTTAACTAATACCTTATAAATATATATATATAAATATGTGAAATATGAATGTTTAGTTTATCATGTTCTAAATGTTACAGAATGTACATTTCATACATATTGAAAGATTCTTTACTATCACCAAGCCAGATGAATGGAAATACTGTGTGATTTGTAGTTATGTGGTGTGGAGGATCACAATATTTTGCAAACGTATCAGAAAATATACTAGTTTTTTGCGTCATTAAACTCACTGCTATAATCTTTATCTTTTAGCGATTGAATTGCGGCAGTTTTATTTCTTTGCCTTGTTTAATTTTAGCATTGACTTCCACAGGTTTGGTAATTTTTAAGATATTCTATTTTATAGTTTCTTTCATATATCTTGCCTTTGGCCAAGAAGCTAACAACTTCTGTAAAAACAAGCAGCTGCGTAGTTACTTTAAAAGGGTAAAGCAGAGCGTTGCTGATTACAACTCTACAACTCACCTAGAAACCATGATTTTTTAACACTTTTAAAAACGACAAATGACAAAATAAGCATTTTAAGTGATAAGCATTCCGCAAGAGGAGAAGCAGTTTTACTCATGCTAACATCAGAATGATTGTTCATTAAAATGGGAGAAAGATGAGGATTTAGGTTTCAATTGGACAAAATCAGTTGAGCTTTTGCCCCATCAAAGGGAACCCGCTACTTTTTATCCATTCTCTGACAGGCTGAAGATTAGTCTCCAACTTTTCCGTAAGTTATAATTTGGTGCTGCTTTGATGTCTTGTGGCCAATGCTAGAGAATAAGTTAGCGTCACTAGTATAGAAGCTCATGATCAAAGCAAGTTGCCAAAAAGATCTCTGATGTAAAGAAGGAAAAGATTGAAACAGATAGAACCTTGACGTATGCCAGTATCAATGAAATACTTGTTAGACGTAATTCTAGCTAGCATGACACGCATTTAACAATCACAGAAAAATGTCTGACACAAAAGATTTTTCCACGAATGCCTTAATCAGAAAACTTATAAAGCATCCCAAACTTCCATGCCTTATCAAATGCCTTAGAATTATATAAAAGTATAGCACCTCCTTTGGCAGACCTATCCATACACCTATAGAAAAGTGATTACGCTTAATAGGTCGCCAGTATACCAAAATCCTCCATATCTGTATTAAACATAAACAAAAAGAGATAGGCTCTGCTGGAATTCATCCAGTATCATGTTGATAAGTAGTCCAAAGATCGTACCAATGACAGAAAGAGGACTTACATATCAATATTTGCCAGGACATCTTGGATCACACGCATTTTCAAAGACCGCATTAAAAACTTTCCATGACGATGGAAAACAGGATTAGGATAGCCAACGATTGAAAAGTTTAGGCCGTAAAGAAAATAGCCCAGAAGCACATTTTCAAGACAACTAACGAAACGAATCTAGACAACGGAATTTTGATTTATATAGAACATGAATAATCTTTGCAACCATCCTTGAACTTATGATCACAGATTTCCAAACCTGATCCTTTTCCAAAGAAAACTACTGAAAAAAGCACCGATGTGTAGCAGAGAAGAATAGGTGGAAGGCAATATTCCAAGAAGACTAAACCTTTTTTGTAGAGGACAGGGAAAGCCACCAAAAAGTGGTAAAGCAACTGACTTTCCAGAATTCAAAATACTATTGCAAAACTTCCAAAAATCTCGATTTTCAAGTCTTCAGGATAATTCACGAACTCTCTCAGCATAGCGGGATTCAGCTTCAAAAATTATACTTTTGCAAACGTTGCTAGAGTGTGTGAAAGAAACTGAAATTAAAAGTGGAAGTGATTGCGATGGGTACTAGCTGAAGAATAATAAGTGTTGAACAATGAACCAATGTTGACCTTGTAGCTACGACTAGGCACAAATATCTCAATACCAATTTAAAGATTTTCCGTAAATTCATATGATATGGCTTGTCGTCAAGATTTGAAACAATTACCTTGACGTTGATAGTGACAACATCATAGCCAGAAGTTGTAAAAAGATCTAAAAGGCAAGGATCTCCTAGGTCTAAATCAGGTCTAAATCATGTGGGGAAATTATCAGCACAAAGTGTCGAGCAAGTAAGAAGATTTTTGTAATTTCGTCAGGTTTGACAGTTATTAAAATGAGTCAACCAGGTCATATGATGAGCAGTGGAGTAGCCAAAGACAAACATGCTAGCAAAGTGATACTTGTCTGAGGCCTTATCAATAGAGTATGATACTGTTTTAATAGCTGAGCAAGGATAAAAAAATGGAGGTCAATACAAGAAAAATGGGTACTTAGCAGTCTGAACAAGAGTCAAGCTAAAGGATATGAAAGGCTTATCATCAGATTCAAGTTGCTGTACTCAAGTAGTTGGAAGATTCTATCAAGTATAGTTAGCAAGACCAGAGAGGAGCCGTGGCTTAATGGTTAGTGCAACTGCACAGTAACCAAGAGTTCCGGGTTCGATTCCCCGAGCTAGCGAGGAGAATTTGGAACTTTGCAAAGAAAAAAAAGCCATTGGTTTGCGTCAGGAAGGGCATCTGGCCAAGAAATTCCTCACGGCCAAATCAAAGTTTTTCTGAAGGGCACCGTCTGAGCCCCAATTGCTGGGGAGGAATGACGTTAAAACTAAAAAAAAATAAAAAATAATAGCAAGCAAGACCATGAAGATAAGTTTTGGAGCCTTGTTGAAACAAAGATAAATAGCAATCAACATAAAGAGACTCTATTAAGGAAAGCTAAATAGGGTGCTCACACTTGGCCAAGGTACAACCTAGGGATAAAATGCATTTATGTAGAGGTCCTTCAGATCCCCTCGATATTCATTTATATTGTTTTTACATATATACACATTAGATTACCTTTTTATGAAATATAACATTCATATTTTAATACAAAATAGTTTGATTTTTCTACATTTGCATTTCTATAGCACAAAATGACCGATATATCTTAAAACTGATTTCAAATATGTTAAGAAAACATCTGTAAGTGTTTTGAAGGGCACTAGCTAAAGTATTAGTAGCAGGGTTTTTTACGATAGCTGTTATCTAGCTATAGTTTTATAAAGAGTTTAAAACCACGAGCTAATGGGTATATTCCTTTCGGCTAATCAAATTGAATTGGAACTTCTTAACTGATTACACATTGCTTGCAGCAATTTTCAATCAAACAAGCCATCCCACCTAGGAAATTATCTTTCTCTCTCTTTTCAATAAAAAAGCCTTGAAATGAGTATTTCTTTTGATACAGCTATTAACAGCATTACTCCCAATCATTTTAAGCACATATTCGCAAAATACGTTACTTTACATAGGAAACATGCAAATTAGAACCACAAGGGCGATAGCTGACTTTTAGTGCTGAGTCTGAAAAGTTTTGACTATAATGGAAGTCTTGATGCCAGTAAAAATTGGAGTGAGGCTATAAAAATCATAAAACTATTTGCAACATTTAGGCTGAAGTGAAAGAGTGTGTATCTTATATACAGAGAAACGTTTTAAGATATAGAGACCTGTGACATTATCGAAGTTTGAAAGAAACAATGACAGCTTAGGTTGCTAGATTTTGATAAGTGGAACATAGCACGATTTACCTTTTAAATTTGACTTCAATGGCTAGTGGCTTATATTATAGAAAAGTGATTTAAAGGAACAAGTGCAAACTTTAAGGTGTAATCCATGCATAATTGGTCTGAAGCAGCAATTGCTCTCGTTTCTATGACTAAAGACAGGTTTGGTTACTTCTGTTATATCTACAACAGAATTAAGCTCCTTAATCGATTCGAAATAGCTTTGGTTTGAAAGTGAAGCCATAGAAGTCAGTGATGGGAAGCACATGCTTATTAAACGTCCTACAGCCCCCGATGACATTGGAAACATCAATGATGGCTTTGTGCAGCCTCATTTTAAAGCATACACTCCCACAAGATACAGTAAAATAATGAATGATCTTCAAGCGTTCCGGATTATCCACCGTGATTGTCATGAATCCTCAAAATAGTGAAGAGCCGCATACTGCCTTTGCTGTCATCATTTGATGATGCAACTGTTGAGAAAGTGGTCACTGCGTCGGGATTTAGCAGTTGGCAGCATGCATTGGAGGAAGACAAGAGGCTGAATAATCAAGCTCAGTCAGGGGCGTGAGAAATTGGTTAGGACAGAGACTGGTAAAAGGGTATTGAACAAATTGCAAGTCGGGAAAAACAGAAAATATTTTAAGGCAATTGCTAAGCTGATTAAATTTATCTGTATCTATGAATTTCCACTGGATGGTGCTGGTGTTTCTGACTACAGTTCTTTTGATGTGAATTCTAATGAACCATCTGGCCTCTTTCTGCGATGGCTTGAATTTTCACTGTCCAATACCACAAACTAAGGGATATCTTGAAACCAATACCCAAAAATGAAAGTGACACCTCTTCAGTGATTCAGAATGAAATATGTAACTTGTGAAAGAAATTGCTGTACGTAATTTTGTCAAAGAAATCGAGAGTGGTGAAAATTGATGGTACTCATGATTGCCCAAATGCGGAAAACATTTCTGTAGTTGTGAAATTTATTAAAGAATGCAAAACTAAAAAGGGAGTAGCAGAAATGACGGAGTTAGATAAACTGGGTACAGGATCACCAAAGTAATCTTAGAAAACTGAAGACAGGGTTTCCTTAACTCAAAGCAAACGGAACCCAATTTTACGACTGTGCGTCGATAGCGACTGGAAAATATGAAAATGTTCAAAGAAAGATAAAAATGCTTTAGTGCACTCTTTTAATAATTTGCTACAACGTGTCTCCACTTTGATATACCTCTTCTCACTTACAGCAATTAGCTCTCGACGGGCCCGTTCATCATGACATCTACGATGTTCAACTATATAAATGTTTCTGGCAGTAAACAATTTTGACTATCGAGTACAAGAGTTTCTACGCAACAGCAGAGTTTTGACGACGTTAAGACTCTTACAACACTCCCCTCAGAACATATCTGGTGGTTTTATTCTGCAAATGCTATGTCCAGACAAGAGGTTGTTGGCCATGACCTCTCACAATTTCTTATCTCTGACAGCCGGGTGGGTTTCACTATCTATCACGTTAATAATATTTGCTACTATCTTCATATATTGGACTTTTGTCTTCTTGTATATGTGTTTCCAGACATTACGTCATACTCTAAATTCTCTTCAGATGATGAAAAGCAAAGTCAAGTGAACAAGACTGTGATAAATGATACCATTGTGTCCTAACACGTGTGTCCTAAATGGGTTTAATGACACTGGTTCAAAAGAATTGGTGTTTTTGGTAGACATCGTTAGTCGAAGACAGGTGACTTAATACCAGAAAAATATTTTGTTTTGGTAAATTAAAAAAATTATTAAATAACGTAAGTGAAAAATTTAAATAAATTTTGATTATTTAAATATTTTTAAAAATTATACTACTTTTCGTAATATGCTTTTGCTCCTCAGTGTGTTCTTGTACCAAGTGCAATCTCCTACAGATTCCTGTGGTATGCGGGGACTTGAATATCTTTACGAACTTTCTTCGTCGATTGTGACAGAAACACTTGTTGTCCATTTCTTTTTTCTTTTTTTTTATAGTTTTAACGTCATTTTTCCCCAGCAATTGGGGCTCAGACGGTGCCCTTCGGAGTCCATTTCTTTGATGAAGCAAAAAACAGATCACGTTTTCATGACTGTTGTCTACGACACGTATTTATACTAACGGGTATTAACAACATAGGAAGAGAGGTAAACAAGCAAGCAGAATCTCATCATTCACATTTTGGTCTGGATATAAACTTTGTTATTTCATGTCATTTTGCCTTGTGGTCAAAGTTGTCTGAGTTGCAAACACAGCACATTTCTGTTGTTTTTAATCTCTGGCTCTGTAGCTTAGTAGCAATCTCATTTTGTTTTTGTACTAATAGATGAATTAATAAATTAATAAATGATTTTTGGAGTTGTACCTCTAACAAACAACTCTATTATACTTAGTCAACTCAGCCACCACGATTTCTTTTGCTGTCTTTTGAAATGTATTTTTTCAAGTTCAATATTTTGCGATTAGGATTCAGCTTAATGATTTCGTTGTCTTTCACAAAAAAACCCTCCCAAACAAATGTTGAATAGCTAAAGGTCTATTCTCGCTACAAGAGTGAACCAGTGCTGAACATTACAATCAGTTCATTGAATTAAAATTTACACTTCAAGACAACAACACACAACCACCACCCTTTCACGTCACAATTACAGTAGAGGCAGTTGAATAAAATTTCGGGTTCAGTGATTCATTTAAATAATCAAATAAAAGGTACCTTAATCGGAATTTAGTTTGAATACAATAAATCCATTGCATCAGTATCTGAAACCTGGTACTGTTTGTATAAACACGAGTTTTAAACTGTCTCCGTTTAAAATCAAACAAATTAACCTACAATTAACGTTATGTATAGTTAATGATATTTATTTAGTCTGCTCTTTTAAGATATTGTTAATGGGCACAACGGATGATTGAGGTTTTCTTCCCAGTATAATGAAAAATATTTTGACATAAGTACGGATATTACTAATTATTGAGAGTTAATGATGCGTCTAAGAGCTTTGTGTTTATTTGCATTATGTTCGATGTGTTTTTTTTGGAATGACCTTGTTGATTAGATTTATGATTTCTCTGTTGCTATTGGAAATTTGGTATACAAAAACTTTGGGAGTTTTCTTTCAAACACATTCTTAAGAAGAAACAATTTTCCCTAACCAAAGGAACATAGAAAATTAAAATTGAGGAGAACAAGAAGAAAACCAAACAAACAAAAATTTGAAAAGCGTTTTTTTCATAGCCCAGTAAAGTTGAACAACAATTTTTGGCTTGAGGCTTAAGGATGCAAATATCTGTTATCCTCAGAACTAACCATGCTTTACCTGAAGGGTGACCGTGTGATAGGAAGGACGTGTGTAAAGATCAGTAATGCTTTTTAATTGAAACGACATATCCGGCATAAGTATTTGAATAAATAAATAAATATATATATATATATATATATATATATATATATATATATACTGCCGGTCACAAGCCTCTGTTACCAACATGGTCTATCTTATGTCTGTCTCTTATCTAAGTTTCTGAAGCATTTCTTCTATGGCTTTGTTTATGTATTGCGTCTCGAGTCGTGTAAAATTTGTTTGTGATGTATAAGTTGTTTGTTTGTGATGTATAAGTTGTTTGTTTGTTTGTTTGGGTTTTTTTCATTTTTGGGGAAGGGGGGTTATGTTATTATTTTGTCAAAATAGAAGCCTCAACATCTGGCTGTTTGGAGTTTACTCCTAATACTATATATATATATAAGATGGTAAAACGAATAGTCATTGCAAAATAATGCTAGTTATTCTCCTTGTCGTTCCCGGGGTTCCTGGCGTCATCAATATCACATTAACATTTTAATAACCCTGCAGATGTGTGTCTGACATGCAGTCAGATGTGCATAAAGCTGAAGTGATCTCCATAATTAAGGACCAGTTCCAAAATATTGATATTAGCCTACAACCGATATCGTGTTGCAGATATTTAGTGACTGAATCTGACAGTCTCTTATCAATATTTACATTGTGTCGCTCGATCCTGTAATATTAGCTAAAGTTACCTCGTATAACCGTTCCATGTACACTCATTATCACAAAAATAGCACTATATATACGTGCCAATCATTATGATAAAAATATCACCTTTGGACACTGGGTAGCGTACTAGGTGTGATACACACACAAGTCACTAATTTTATAACTTCTTTGCTCAGCTACTCTGGCTTTAATTTGGTTAATTCTAATTTTACTGCCAGTCTAGACTGCTGTCTTTATAAATGGCGAGCGTTGTAAACACGCGTACAGTAGTTTTTCAAAAGAGAGGATTGAAATGCTGCAATTCTACTCTATCTAAGATATGCTCTGTTGTTATTGATGAGTTGTGGCTGTTTTTCTGTTTAACTGTTTACCCCTTTTACAAAATTGCTATGTTCTTTGCTATGTTACTCACCGTTAACCATAATAACTTTCAATCTCAACTGGGCAAAAACTTGAAAAAGTCTTTTCTCAACAATCATTGATTAAGCTCTACTAAAGTATTTACAGAGAACTTTCTGAAAAAAAAGAAATAATATTATTTATAAATTCCTATCACTTGTGAAACACTTTTATATCTTCAGCTTTGAAATGTTCTGCAGAAGACCGTTGGTGTTATCGAGTAGGGTCTGGGTTTTGCAATTATCAGCCACTGTTTGCACTCACCGATCCAAATTATTCGGGCTTAAACAAAATGTCTTTTACCGATCGGAGTCTCCGTGTGAAAAGAATGGTTTACTCCACATTAGTAAATTATCTGTGAAATTTTAGTAGCTCCTATTTTTGACAATTTCTAGTGAGATAATTGTTTTGAGTGTAGGGTTTCACGCTTTGTAGACCATTGGTTAATGAGCAGAGAGAAACATTGTGGTCATTATTGTGTTTCCCTAAACCAGAGAAATATATCTACCAGGGACCAGAGTGGTCTCAACAGATCACTGGTAAATTAAACCAGCAATGGTATAGGTGCTGTAACTTAAGATTTCATAACATTAAGAGAATTTGACGATTAGATGGCCAGTCAATGACCAGGGTCTGAAGTTTTTGTTTAATATTTCCCGGAGATAGGCTTCGTTACTCAACCCTTGTACAACACTGGTTTGACCTGGGTGGTTTAACAGGTCAGAGCAGGCCTTTAAAGCTTACTAAAATGAACTTAGTATTACCTAATCGCTTACAATGTATTATGAAACCAAGCCCAGGTCAGTTAGATTTACACCCAAAATGCTGTTATGATATTCCAAAAGTACTGATCTTGAAGAGATGTCTAATCTTGAACTGAGTGCTAAAACAGAGTATTAGCAGTTACATCTACAAATTTTTCAATGAGTTGCGCGATTAGCCTCCAACTTCTAATTAAAAAGACAAGCAAGTTGTCAATCGTGCAAGTCACTTCAGCTACGTTTATTATGATGCTTCTAAACATACAGATCAATTTAATCACTTACAGATGCTGTCAATAAAGGAGGTAACAGAAGTAAAGGATAGCTTTGTTATCAAAAAATCTGGTTTATGTTGCATGATATTTCACATGTCTCTTCAGACGAGGACGATGTTTCTTTGAAGGTTATTGATGTTAGGGATCACTTTCCTTCTTTTCGCATACTAGAGTGTTTTTTCCGTTCTTAAGATACAGGTTAACAAATGCCAGTCAGGAATAATCATCACTCAGTGTGAAGGATAAGGTGCGAAAAGCTATCCGAAACCTTCAGAATACCAAGACACCCTACTGTAGTAAAATACCAACTCTGCTGTTTGTATCTAGTCTGAAAGCTGAAAAGTTTGCGACAGGTTTATTTTAAAAGAAACCTTTAAAATCCATTTATTTGGGTTAAACATTTTCAAATCTTTTTCCATTTCGTAATTTTCGAATTTTTTCCTGCGCAGCAGTAATTATAGTGGTCGACATAATTGTGTCACACATTTTCGAAAGTTTAAATTCCCCAGGTACCATTTCAAAAATTGTCGTTAAAATTCAACGGACGCAAAATCCAGCTTTCGAAAATTCAATATGTAAACATTTCCTTTGTTAACTAGCTAGCATTTGACTCGATGTAAGTATCATCGAAGCTGACCTAATCTCCTTTGTTTTGGACAACATTGCTTCAATTTTCAAATTCCCAGCCCGATCTTTACTCCAAGAAGTCTTTNTGCTGTTTGTATCTAGTCTGAAAGCTGAAAAGTTTGCGACAGGTTTATTTAAAAAGAAACCTTGCAAATCCATTTATTTGGGTTTAGACGAAGCACCATTGCCTTGGGCATTAAATTTTCAATCTATTTCATGCAGGGTAAAACATTTTCAAATCTTTTTCCATTTCGTAATTTTCGAATTTTTTCGTACGCAGCAGTAATTATAGTGGTCGACATAATTGTGTCACACATTTTCGAAAGTTTAAATTCCCCAGGTACCATTTCAAAAATTGTCGTTAAAATTCAACGGACGCAAAATCCAGCTTTCGAAAATTCAATATGTAAACATTTCCTTTGTTAACTAGCTAGCATTTGACTCGATGTAAGTATCATCGAAGCTGACCTAATCTCCTTTGTTTCGGACAACATTGCTTCAATTTTCAAATTCCCAGCCCGATCTTTACTCCAAGAAGTCTTTCGGTTCATTTCCTTTATGAATGGGTGCAAGTTTATGTAAGTGATAGGTTAAACAGAACATTTATAGAACACGACAAATAAGTTTCACTTATAAATGTGGGTTGCAAATTTCCAATATGTTGACACATGACACTCGCTCGATGATTGTAGTAAGCCAAACATTTTACAATGTCAAGCGCAACTTCACTTAGGCCTTTGAGAAACTTGACAGGTAATGCATCGAATCCAATGTCTTTAACGCAAGGCAAACACATTGGATACTACGTTCAAAAGTCTTCTCAAAATTTTGTTGCCCCTTTGTCGTCGCCTTCTTCTTCTTCTTTTAGGTGCCATATCCAACGGCGCAGGTGATCATATAATGTCACTACACTCTTTCTTTGGACATCTCAAACAGTGTCACCTCTTGGTATTTTCTACCATCACCTGTCCATTTGTTTAAACTGGAGATACAAAGTGTCCTTATTATTATACTCCTCTTTACCACAATTTTGCTAGTCAGGCCTAGATTTTACAAACCCCTTCTTTCTTAACGTGTGACCTACAAAGTTCATCAGTCTTCCTCTTACCCCCAAGAGAAACATTGTACCAATTCCAGTCTTTTCAAAAGCTCATCATTACCTACTCTGAACTCACAGAGTCCTAATCATTTGCATTAAGAACCACATTTGATTACTCTCCAACTGCTGTTTTACATCCAATTTTATTGCATAAGCTTTACCATCACACATCGGGGCATGATGAACACAGAACGTCAAGACCTGCAACCTAGTCGGGATACTTAGGGATATGTTCCTCAGAGTGTTTTTGAATTTTGAAAACGGTGCTTTGTCAGTTGCAATGCTTTTTTCGGTCTCTGTTGTGCATCTTTCCTATTTTTTGATGGTACTCTCTGAAAAATTAAATGCGGCTATTGGTTTGATTATTTGATCCTTCACAATTAAATTGCATTTCGAGGTACCTCACGTCTTCGAGACAAACATACTTTCGGTTTTCTTGTTTACTCTCCTTCAACAGTCGTTGAACTTTGGTAACAATCCAGTTATGACCGCACAGAGTTATCTCTACCTTCTTATCTCCTTCCTCAGCTCTTCCAAAACTTAGACCAGAATTTGTTTGCATTATTTCTATAATAGATTAGAAGACTGGAGGGGCAAGACGCAACGGACAGGCCACGATGGCGCAGAATGATTGTGTATCTGACCCCTGATTACTGGGAATAGAGCTCTAGGAAAGAGAAGAAATAATAGATTTTTTGCAACACCTGTAAAATCCTTTCTAAAAAAGGCCCGTTCTAAATCAATCCAGTTAAATGATATAGACGGCAAAATTTATTGCAAGAATTTCAACATGCCCTTTTCTGTTCCTTAAAACTAGACTAACACTACCAAAATTCTCTCTTATGTAAACTTACAAAATCCCCTTGGTATGTAAAACAAAAACAAAGCAGCTTGTACTCAATTACAACGAGGAACTTGTAAAAAGGCAAATATACCTGTACATGTATCTATACAGTAAGGAAGCGATTCCAATGATCGTCACAGATCTAAATTTTACAATACCAAAATATTACAACAGGCAACATGTAGCCACGTTGGTCAAACACTACTCAAAGGCAGCAATAAACATACATGTGTAAGGAATACGATAATTTTTCTGGTGATTTCTTATCAGCAAAAGGAAACTGAAAGTATCTTCTTTTGTCATAGTTGTCCCACCCCACTCCAGGTAGACCTACTCTAAGTCTTACGATTTGTGAACTTTGGTTCTGCTGTAAGTTGGTTCAAATTTCTCTCTCTTAATCTTCCATGCAATTTCTTTCCGTTGATTTTTCCCTGTTAGGCTAAAGAGTTCTGCCTTACCTTTTCATATATCATGCCCTAAGAAACTCGATTGTCGTTTGATGATGTTTGTCAGAAGTGGTCCTTTTTAATTGGTTTGTCTCAGGTTAACTTTGTTAGTCACATGTCCATTGTAGTATGTTCTTTGCATTGTACACAAAATTCCCAACTTTTTAATTTCGTTTATTCATGTTTGTTCTACAAGCGTAGAGGTTGTAAATGTTATGAATTATCATATACAATATAACAAACAGACAATGTGTCCTTGAATGTGGTTTTCTCACCAATTATTCATTTTAAACGAATTGTTCCTGCATTACTTTAAATCAAACTTGCTCCTTGTGTGTTAACAATTGGAAAGTGTTTTCATTTTTATTTTTATCTATTTTTGTCTCCCTTCCCCAATTCTACATCCTAAAACATAAAAAAAACCCTCAGTAGTCTGCAGCTGATAAAGTAGAATGTAACTGAGGAATGAATTCCAAGGTCAAATCTTAGGCTGCAAAAGCGACTGTCGCATGATAAACTCATGGTCAACCATTCTGTCACTCTCTGTCTCTCTGTTTGTCGGTCTGTCCCTCTCACTCTCCTATACTCTTTCCCTCTTTCTTTCTGTTTATCCCTCAGTCTGTTTTTATATTCTCGGACTAAAAAAACACCAAATACAGTGGAAAGTGGCTATTGCCGTCTCTCACATCTCTTTTATTCTGTCGTCAGTCGACCTTGCATCACCTTGAGGAAACAAGTGAATAGTTAAATTGTAAATAACAAAATTTTTGAGTTATACTAACGAACCAGTGACACGTGAGAGATTATATCTAAGACTTGTGGGTTGGCACGCAAAGGCGCCATCCTTAACAGGCTGACTGAGGAAGTCTTGACAGCTGTATCATTTAAAGAAACAGAAAGGAAAGACACAATATGTTGACCTATTTGCAAACAAATAAAAGGGTGTGACGTTGAAGTCAATTAAAGTTTTAAAACGAAATAACTTCGAGGTGCTTGGGGAAAAATATTTTTTTCTTGGCGTACTTTATGACTTTCCCCCAAAATTTGATCTACCTGTGATCTGATACAACTCTGTCAAAGGAATTACAAAGAAATCTTAATATCATTTGATGATAAACAATGTTTATTGATCCTGATACACATTTCTCTTTCATTTTTATTTTCTCTCATACCGTAATTAGCCATATTGTAGAAACACTGACTGTTAGTGACGCCTCTTCAGGCCAAGTCATTCTTAACAAATTTGAATTATAACAAAGCAAAATGGTCCTCTGGTGGTAATACGTCTTGAAAACGTTTAACGTTTACCATTTGTAGAAAAGCCTAATGTGTGCAAAGGAAATTGTTAATTTATTGCATGATTTGAGTTCATTAATGGTATGTAAGTGTAAGTAACAATGACTTGTTAGATATTTTGCTTTCTTTTGTAAGCATGTGATAGAATTTTGTTCGTAGTTTTGTTATACCTAATATAATGTTGAAGTAGTTAAACATTTTAAACAATGTTGATTTTGAATTTATCACTAAACTCCTGCAAAATTTCTTTGTTGATGATTTGCTTACTGCTTGTGACAATTCACACATTGCTTTTATTTTATATAAGTAAGCCAAGGCAAGAAGGAGATTAATGAAATGGAAGGAATTGGAAGAAATTGGAAGGAATTGGAAGGAATTGGAAGGAATTGGAAGGAATTGGAAGGAAATGGAAGGAATTGGAAGGAAATGGATGGAAATGGAAGACAAATGACAGAGATTTAGCAGAAATGATACATCCGATTAAAGGCAAAAGTAATCTTACAAGTAAACCTTGTTATCGTGACGAAACATTAGGCCAACCAGAAGTGATATAAGGTAAGACAAAGGTACTTGGCTTACCCTGGGACAGCCAGAAGGGTGTTTTAGAATTGGAATCGTGGAAATTGGTATGACGTAAGTGATTGGAAGTGAACCAACGAAGAGGAGTACTTTGAGTACACTTGCAACTTTCATTGACCCGCAAGGACTGATAAGTCCTGCAGCCATCAATGCCAAGATGCTTTTTCAAGAACTGCGTCTAGAAAAGCCTGCTTACGATTATCCATTGTTGACGGACAAAAGACATAGATGAGAAACATGGGTAAGTGATCTTTGTGAAGTAGACAAAATTTCTGTACCTAGGTGTGTATAAGACAAAGGTAAAGGGACGATTTTGAGCCAACAGCTTCACGGTTTTCCAGATGCTTCTCAGAAGAGCTATTGTTCCATGGTTTATTTATTTTGCGATACCACGAAAGGTGGTGTCGCAAAATATATTTATATTTCACTTTATTCTGTTATAAGACTAGAGTTGCTCCATTAAAAAGTCTTACCATTCCTAGCTTGGTGCTAATGTTAGGAAACACACATTGCAAACACTCATGGATACTGTACTGCACGGCAAAAAAACCTCAATAACCATTGATCGGGTAAAATTGTAGCCAGACAGTAAAACCGCTCTCCACTGGATAAAAAACAATGGAGAGTGGAAACAGTTTTTCCAGCTTAGGGTTAATGAAATTTTGGGAGTGTCAAGGAAAGAAGATTGAGTTCATGTGTATTGAAATGAGAACTGGGCTAATCTTGGATCTATGGGGCTCAGCTCGTTTCTTCGGGGATGGTAGCTTGTGTGGAAAGGGGCTGATAGGTTGTATCAAGGAAGAGGAAATTGGCCGAAAAATTTGGAGATAAATAACGAGAGGAAAAAAGCCCAATGTCTTCCTTACACAAGCAGAGAATAAAATAAATAAATGTTGTAATAGATGTTGAAGGGTTTTTTAACCAAAGGCAAATTTCTTCGTGTTACAGGATATGCCTACAGGTTTATTGAAAATGTGACAAGAAGTATAAAACGAGACGAAATACTTCTTGAAGGCTTGAGTGTTGAGGAAATAGAGAGAACAGAAAATATTTGGATAAGGGTTTTCAAGGAGAGGTACAGAAAGTTGCACCCTTCAAAAAAAGCCAACTGCATTTTGGAGTGAAGTCAGAAAAGGGTATTCTGATTTTCAAGGGAAGATAAAACAATTCCAATTTAGAATTTGATGCAAAACACGCTATACTCTTGTCCCACAATTTCACTTAAGGCATTTTATGGGATTGTTACCACAAAGTTCATCATTGTGGGGTTAAAAAACCCTTGCAGAACTGAGGTCAAGGTTTTGGGTGGTGCAAGGGAGACAACTGGTAAAAAAACAATTAAAAAATGTTTCATTTGCAGAAAGCCAAATTACAAATCATTTTCGTCTCCTCCAACTGAAGCAGTGACAAAATTCCGTGTACAAGCATCACACCCATTATTAAATGGATGTGATGTAAGGTATAGATGTGTGAGGTAAGAGAAATTAATCTAGAACTAGTTGATAATCTTTTGTGTTCAACATTCGTCAACTGTTTGAGAGGATTTTGTGCCAGGAGAGGTACTCCTACTCTCATCATTTCTGGTAATGCCAAAACTTTCAAAGCGAAGACAAAATTGTTGGAAAGACTGTACAAAGATCGAAGTGTACAAGAATTTTCAGGCCATAACCGCATAAAATGGAAATTTAACATGGAATAGTCACCTTGGACGGTGGAATATTTGAACGGGTGATAGGTTGTGAAAACCTTTGCGTCAGGAAGGTATTGGGTAACGAAAATTTATCGTTTGATGAACTCAACACAATGTGATATGAATTTAAGTGTATTCTTAATAGTAGACCGTTGAATCATTTGTATGAAGAAATAGGCGAGGCGTTTAAAACCTTCTCATTTGATCTACGGAGAACGATTACCCCAACTCAGGCAGGTATAAATATCAAGTTAGGCACAGATGATACTGAATGGAACTGACTATTCTTTCCATTTAGATGACGTAAGCCTCTTTGTGGGTAAAGCTTTGGAATTTATTGAAAATGTTTTAAGATTCATAGATGACTGTTGTAACCGAACAGTAGTGCCAAGACCACTCTATGAATGTATATAAAAATGATGCTGGCTGAAACAACTGGTAAGGAGAAAATCTGAATATAGATCGTCTTGTGGTAAAAAGGTCCCATAAGGGATTTATGTGTTATTTTGAATGTGGGTTAACTATAAATAAGCAGATTTTTCACCGTGCTGGTATCATTCTGGAGTTGTATTGTACTCTACAACAGTTTATTCAAAACAATGGTATCACACATGTGACCTGCGTTAACTGTTCCAATCTTAGAATGTTGACCTGTTATTTGCAAGCTGTGTTTTTACTAATTAATATTTCTTTTTATTTAATGACGGTTGAATTTAGCCAATAAAATCAGTTATTGTAGTAAGGCTAAGTTGCTTTCTTCGTAACATTTATTGTTCGAGGGAGGTAAGCCAGAACACTATACCACAGCAGTAGTTTTGGGAAAGAGTACAAAGAGTACAAAGAGTACAAAAAGAACAAAGAGTACAAAGAGTACAAAGAGTACAAAGAGTACAAAGAGTACAAAGAGAACAAAGAGTACAAAGAGTACAAAGAGTACAAAGAGTACAAAGAGTACAAAGAGTAAACCATTAGTAGTCATATTGAGTAATATTAAGTAATATGCTGAGTAATAATAAGAGTATTAAAAATAGTATAAGTTGGAGTATAAGTGGAATTGCCGGAGCCATATAACTGTTCAAATTTTAAATAGTACCAGATATGAACAAATGTATTAGACAATTATTATTAATATTAATACATGATTAATATTTGCAGGTTTGCTTGCTCGAACACGTTCCACATTTGTGTGGACGCCTGTTTCCTGGTATTTTAAAAGTTAGTCTAATAAAGAAAAATAAAACCATTTTGTATTAAATTTCAAACTGGAAACAATTTTTTATATCATTTGCAAGTGTGCCTACCTACGTAAGGTTTTGGGCAAGTCAGAAAGAAGTTTGGGGGTAAAATAATGATTGCAAAATGGCCTTGTATCAGATGTACAGAAAAATATATCAGGAAAAGGGTGTAGAAATCAAATCGGGGGTTTGATTTTCATTTACTTTTGTTTGTACTAATTTCCACATTAGTTAGGTTGATTTGTTGGCACACGAAGAGGTTTTCTCCATTAGTGTAAACTTCTAACAGACATGTTCCATATATGTTTTTGATATTGCATGTGTTCTGTTCTCTTTTTTTTCGGGTTATTTCCAATAACATTGTGTTTTCAGGAATTTATTCAGACTCAAATTCGAAAATTGTTAAGAATATCTAGACTCAGCAAAAAATTATGTATTCGTATGTAAATGTTTATTTCACAATTGCTTAATTACACTGTAGGACACAGTGGATCCTATCTTTTACAAAGCCTGTAGCCACAATGAATAGAGGAAAGAAATCCTCAGGATAGAAATTCTTATTGAATACAACTGTTACTTTTTGATTTTTGATTTTCAAAATCTGAGAAAATAACACAGGAAAATGCATGAAAAACAATGTTTGTACTTCACAAAAACTCATCGAGTCTAAGTCGCAAAATCATGAGTCTTGAAATATAACAAACGTGATGTTCAAATATTTTAGATGGTGTCTGACGCCCTGATGATGCAAATAGCAGCAAGAGCAGTCCTCTGACAGGAAATGTTAAGTAACACTAATTGAAAACTATTTTCTTCGTCGTTTACCTGTCATTTTTTTACACGTGTTATACAAGACACCATTTCTTTTTAGTGTGTGAGTGTGTGTGTATGAGAGGGGTTGGGGGAATTGCCACAAATTGAAATTATTGGTATTCAAAATTGTATTAATGAGAATGAAAGAGTCAATAACAGCAGAAAGTAGAAAGATTTGATCCCAAAAATTGTTAAGTGGGAGGAATTAATAAAACTTGAAAGATGTTATGGGATTTATTCAGGTTGCCATTGGGATGAAGTGTTTGAAACAGGAACACAGAAATCGAAAGAAAGTCATCATGTGATTTTTGATACAGCCTGCTTGTCAGAGTTTGTGTCTTCATCACAAGTAAGATTTTTTAAGATGAACATCAGTTAAAAGGAAAATGTCTAAACCTGGCGACACTAGCTGTCACTTGCCAGTGAAAGCTAGGGTTGATAACATGATTCATTTGGAGTTTGGGTAAATTGTGCCCTGTCTTCATGATGAAAAAAAGACGATAAGAAATTTAAAGCTCAAGATTAGAATTCGTGACAGCCATCCAACATCAGAGCGCCCTGGGTCACTTATACCTGGTCCCAATAAAAAAAGCAATAGTGGAATGTCTGGGAAATGTAAAGGGCAAATATGTATGAAAGGGATGGAACTGCAAATGACTAGGCTGCTCGGTGCCAGTTTTATCCAGGGATTATTGTTAAAGTGCAGTGAAAATAATAGTTCAATACAGCACACAGACTGGAACGGTGCCAGTTTAACTATTTGAAAATGTTTTTAGAAAATTTGTTTCTGCCAGATTAGCGAATTACTGCACAGGTGGCATTAGTAATAAAAGCCACTGATCTGGGACGAAGCAGACCGAAGTAAAAGCCAGGTTTCTTTTTAACCTGTAATAAGCGTCTTGTTTATGTGAGACGAACACCTGGAGAAGAAAATTAACAAAAACAGCCAGGGCTGCAAACATATATAATGCGGCTGTTAAGAGAAGTGCTCGCGTTTTCCTAAATACTTGGTTGTTTTATTAATGTCTTTAAATATCTTTTAACCTTACCTTGAGGACGATTAATTTCTCTCTCTCTCTCTCTCTCTCTCTCTCTCTCTCTCTCTCTCTCTCTCTCTCTCTCTCTCTCTTTCTCTCTCCTTCTCTCTCTCTTCTTCTTT
>RDPX01000161.1:799577-814181 GCA_003991215.1 Morbakka virulenta
ACAGTACTGTTTCGCCCTTTGTGGGTTCATCAGTGCAGCACAGAGTTTCTGAGACATAACTCTCAGGCCATGTTGCCGTATATATATATATATATATATTTCAGTTGCCTCGTGTGCTTGGGGAGCAAAGTTTCTACTCTGCAGTATTTGTAATATTGTTGGTAACGTTATCTGCGAGTCTAATGAAGGACACGAAGTTCCATTTCCATTTACTTTTTTATGTCTTACATTGTTTAGATTCATTTTTACTCATAACAAAGGTTGGTTTGTAAAAGGCTTTCCTTTCTTACTATTTTATTGTGTCACCATCACTAGTAGGGTTGCCAACCAAAGATTAAGAGCCCTTTGGACTCCAGCTCGGATGTCATGGTCTCTGGGAGAGCTAACAGGCACTACATCTTGCTTAAAGGTGACCTGAGGATAGTTATGATAGTTATGAGAGTAACCTTATTCGCCAACGTCAAACTCCACAAACGAATGCAGTTTTATTTCAATGCCCAGGACAAAAATTGTAATAAAAATTTGTAACCAAAAACTATTAAACAACTGTATTACCTCCTGGAATAAAGTAGTGGACTCTTCAGCCTTTTTCAAGGAGAGTGTTGGTACTATCTATGTCTACTAATAAGGACTTTAAACCCTGGGGGCTGATTGCAAAAGAGTTCTATCCGTTACGTTATCGAGACCCACACACACAGAACCACATCCTTAACAGCAGTTTGGCTTCTGAAAAGCAACACATAAACAAGGTGACAAAGCTATGTCAGTTGTTTTCACCAATTCTCTCTCCTTCCATGAAAGGTTTGGTAGACATCTCTAGTTACCTGATCACAGACACAATTTTACTATGTACAGAGCTGCCAAATTTCATGTTGGTGACCCCCTTTAAAAATGCAGATCATTGCGCTGACAGTGTATTTGGAGGAGAACCTCGTCAAATTGCACGTGTAAAACCAACTGTTACGAATACCTGAACGACTATGTGAAAGATAAAAGTTTAAATGTCGATTTCGTTTTTCATGAAGGTTCCGTCATTCCGTTCCTCTTCGAAAAATATGGAAAAAATTATATATATATATTTTTTAAAAATTAACGAGACAGCTATAAGGTGGTCGTATTAAATGCAAAATCAAAGACTCAAGTATTGGGCCTCACCGGAAAAAAAATATCTTTGTATATAAGTAAGCTCATTTAATTCTCCCGTCATGTACTTAAGATAATGCCATTGGAAACCTTTTTTGCAATACGTCAATTCTGATGTTTATATCAATTTTCTTTATTCGTGTTTCTAATCTTTTTAAAAAAAATAATGCCTAGTATATCAACAACAATCAAGATAGTTTCAGTTTTCATTCGTTCCCCAAAGGGTTCAAAACTTTTGCCTTAGGTTTTGGTATTTTTCTATTTTTCCATGCTCTTTTTCCCCTATTCTCACGTCACTCGGAACATCTATGTCAATGATGTTACATTCCTTTTTCGACTTTTCAACAGCTATAATATCTGGTTTTCGGTTCTGAATAAAGTTGTCACATTGAACGTTAAAGTCTTATAATATCTTGGTCTCTTTATTTTCAAGGACACGTTACGGCTCAGGCTTATACCATTTTCTATCTCTTTCGAAACCATGCATAACACACAGTTCCCAATATATGATTTGCGTGCACAATACTGTTATACATTGCCTTGTATCATTTCTGAGCAAGTCTGCTACATTTGCCAACGAGGTGGGAAATGCCTTTGCATTTGACAGCACCCAATCTACAGAGGGATGATTCAGATGTTTTATCGACATGGCATTTAAAATAATTGCTTCTTAATGCTTGTTCTTGGGAGGCGAAAATCAATGACATGGTCCCAGGTTCAAGATCTGAATTTCTTTACCAATTCCAAGGTTTAGTCCCAACTACCTCATCATTTATCCTTCAAACACATTGGTAATACATTTTCTTCTGCTTGGATGCACCCTTCACAGCTGATTAATCCTCTGTCATCACAACGTGGGAATTAAATCCTGTCCACATCGCTTCTGGGGTGCTATATTCCATGTATAGTCAAAGGTTTTCGCTTACACTGTACTTTGTTATTAGTTCAATGTATTTTCTTCTTGATCTCAATTTCCCTTTTCTTTCTCGATCCAGTATGCTTCTATGTTTTTGTTGCTTAATGATATCTCGTTCAATCCTTCCTTTCCACCATGGGTTTTTCTGTTAATTTTCCCTTCTTCTTGCTTTTCGGCAACAAATGCACTGATTATCCTAATCAAATTGTTAGTTCGTGTTATATAGGTTGTTTCCATGTGTCCAATAACTTTATTTACTTTTTGAGTAACATCGGTCTGCCTTGAATGATATTATTTCTTTATACTATCCCTTTAACATTAGTTACTTTATTCTAATTAATATTCCTTTCTCTTCATCTTTTAATTCCGCATATTCTTCACTGTGTTCCATATAAACTTCATCATTTTTACATGGATCATCTGAATCAGCGGTCTCATTGTTTTCAGAATTCATATCTTGTTCGTGCCTCCCTGGTATCTTTTGTCTCACTTGTGTATCTTCATTTAATATCCTTCTCTTTATTCCTTGCAATTTCATGTCCGTCAACCAACCGTTCTTTCTTATCGCCCTAGCCTGATCCGTTATTCTTTGTTCCGTCGATAGGAAGATGCCCCTCTCTTTCCAAGCCTTGTGCATCCGCTGTCTATAGCCTCTGGTAGGGACTCCATTCCCATCATTAGGTTTGCTTTTAAAGCAGTACTCCATTATTATCATATTTACCTCTTTATTCCATTTTCTCCTTGACTTTTCGACAGTACCTGGCCTGTGCTGCTACGCAACAGGACATCTGCCGTACGAGGGGCATTCACTTTCTGTTCAAGCTCCATTTACGTCATTATCTTGAAAGTATTTTTTATTTATTTTGCACTCAAAAGAAATTGTCTTTTAAGGTGCACAACCACCGGTGTTTAGCGTGACACTAGCGCTAGGGGGATAAGCAATCAAAACCAAAGAGTCACCTCAACCCATGAGATAGACTAGCTTCCCAGATGCCAAACCAAACCGTCATGGCATCGGGGAGAGCTAATAGGTAGTATGCCTTGCTCAAAGGTGACGTGGAGTTAGTTGTGGCAAAGGATAATCTCACTCTTCCACGCCGGAACTCCACAACTGGATACAGTTTTGTTTCTTAACCAGGATCACTATCATCACCATCATCATTATTATTATTGTTATTATTATTATTATTATTATCATTATACAATTTTTACAAAAGTTGATTTTTGGATTAACTCATTTCTTGTTTTTATATCTATTTCTTTCAGGGGCTGCTTACGCCTACCAGTTACAGTGCCAAAGGCACCAAGCACTGTTGAAATGACACTTGGTTGATACATTCCATTTACATTACAATACATTACATCTTATTTTTTTCTCCGGTTAAATCTTGGTACTTTATGATTTTCTCCTGCTCCTTGTTTCTTATATTCACATCAATGGGTATGGCTACGTCTATTATGATCGTTTCATTTGAAGTTTTGTACAATATTATAATATCTGGGCTTCTCGCATTAATTTCGAGATCCGTTTGTAAGGAAAAACCCCATACTACTTTAAAGTGTACGCCCTCAGGTTTATGTTGCTAATCAAGTCGGTATTTGTATTCCTTTTGAGACAGATTACTACATTGGCTAGCAATATGATGGATTGTTTTTATCCTTTTCATTACACATCCTGCATTTCGCATCTTTACTGATTTTATGGTATTCGTTTCTTTCTTTAATTGAGGAGCGGTGGCTTAATTCCAAACTTGTCAAGTGATACTCCATTCATTAAATTTCATTTTAAAAATTATTATTATTATTATTACTATGATGATGATGACATAGTAACGTCTGTAAACATTGTAAATTTCTTGAAAGAATAAGAAACGATAAAATTAATTCAAAATCTTTACACAGGATGTATATTTCAGTGTTAAACACATTATTATTAACGTGTGTCCTGTCACATTAAAAGTGTCAAGAACTTTAATATGAAAGAGATAAAAATGATAGGAGCCATGGCTTAATGATTAGTGTAATTGCACGGTAACCAAGAGGTTCCAGGTTCGATTCTCCGAGCTGGCGAGAAGAATTTGGAACTTTACAGGGAAAAATGCCATTGGTTGGCATCAGGAAGGGCATCCGGCCAAGAAGTTTGTCGCTGCCAAATCAAATCCCTCTGAAGGGCACCGTCTGAGCCCCAATTGCTGAGGGAAAATGACTTTAAAACTAAAAATAAAATAAATAAATAAACAAAGTTTCTTTAATTCCCCCTTCTCTTGCCACCTCCACGACTCTTGAAGCTCCTTCTTCTTCCGTTTGTCTAAAGAGCTGCCCGTGAAGTTCCATTTTCCAGATACTTATTTCTCTCTCTTTCTTACGTCTTTTCTTGTAAGCTTTCATACTTTCAACCTCTTCTTTTGCATTTCCTCAGGCTGCAGATGTCAGTTTTTCTTTAGTTTTCATTACGTATTCCTTAAGGCTCAGTTCTGCGATATCAACACACTCGTCTATCCAAATAAGCCCTTTTCCTCC
The DNA here is from genome assembly GCA_003991215.1 of Morbakka virulenta. Classification (NCBI taxonomy): domain Eukaryota; kingdom Metazoa; phylum Cnidaria; class Cubozoa; order Carybdeida; family Carukiidae; genus Morbakka; species Morbakka virulenta. The sequence continues at coordinate 804,157 of RDPX01000161.1, forward strand.
TTCCTTTCTAGGTAGGTAAAGTCTATCTACATTGTCTCTCGGACGTAGGACTCTGTACATGGTCATCATCTTTCTTTTTTTTTGTCTGTGATTCTTAATTCTTCTCTAGTCCAGTTCAGAAAAATAGCAGAGTATATAAGTAATGACGCTGCCCAGGTATTAATTGCAGTGATGCTATTTCCACCATTAATTTTGATTTGAGAACTTTCTTTGTCCATCTAAAATACTCTTTCTTCCCCTTTCCTTTCATTACTTTGCGTAAGACCTGGTCTGCTTCGATTTTTCCCAGGTACGTACAGCTATCTCCTTCATTTATTGCAATAATGGCTGAATCATCTGGTAACACAATACCATCTGACTTTGTAATCTTACCTCGTTTCAAAACTTACATGGCACACTGTTCAATACCGAATTTCATTCCAACATCTTCACTTACAACCCCGACTGTCTGAACTAAACAGTTTAGTGGCTCCTCACCTCTAACAGACAACATCAAAGAGAATTTTTAGCCTCTCTCCACTTGCAAGCTCGTAATAAGCATTATCTTTTCTTAGAACCAGAGACAACGGAATCATGTCTAATACAAACAGCAGTGGTGATAGTAAGTCACCTTGAAAGATCCCTCTCTTATTTATAACTTCACCTAGTACTTTATTTCTAGATATTTGTTAGGTTTTCCAGGATTTTATGCCATCGATCTCGTAGATGGACTACATTATCACCTATTCCAAATATACGCAGCCACTCTTGGATCCACGAGTCAAGTACATTGTCATAAGCCTTTTTAATAGTCTATCCATGTTGTTGCTAAGTTTTTCGTCCTTCTTTTAACTTCTTAAAGATTTTGCTGGTCTATGTACAGGAAGTCACTTGTTCCTCTCGAACCTTTTTTCCACACCCAAGTGTCTTCGATTGTTCACAAAGAAGGTTTAGTGTTGAAGAAACAAAAAGAAATTACAGATTTTTTAAAAATCTCATGAATTTTTGTCTCCAATAGCCATCTAGATGTACAAACCTTTCTGCACTTTTAATATTATTTTTTAACGATCTAATAACAAAGATTGCCAATTTGACTGAAAAGAAAGTTTGTCATGAATATATAATTGTGTTATTCTTTCTTTGTCACCTTTTCCCCCAATATTTCCGTTAAGTCGGACTGAATAAGCAGAGTCTGACTTAAGACGAAGTTCGGATAACCCGGACTCCCGTCAAGTCGGACTAATTTTTTCGTTCCCTTGGGAGTCCTACTTAACGGGGTGGTACTGTACTACATGTTTGACTTTGCTTTGCATAAGTACGATCTGTGCCAAGTCCCAACCAAGGATCTCAAGAAACAGAAAGATGATGGAAGAGACTAGAACAATCACAATCGTAACAGGGTACATCATGTTTACAATCAAAAACGGAAGGCAGGATTTTTTTTTTTGGGGGGGGGGGGGGAATACAGAGATACAACAGTAGACAAAGAGGAAATAATGTAAAAAAGTACAAATATTGAAAAAATGTACCCTAAAAGTAACTTAAACAGCTTGAATATTTGGGGGAAAAAATGTCAGGAGAATGTAACTTTCAAAATGTAATGTACAAACAACTTGACGTTGTAGTCGTGGGCTAATCACTGGTTACGGCATTGACTAATATTTGTGTAGGCCAGTATAAAAAATGATTTATTCGAATGTACATAAATTGCAGATATTCTTGTATATTGTAGATTATGGCACTTTTTCTTTTTTTAAATGAAAAAGACAGCGCAGAGTTTATGAAAAAATTTAACGATCTTTATCCATCCTTAGTCTTTACTGCTTGAAAAGAACAGGATAATTGTTCACCATTTTTAGATGTTTTACTAGAAAAAGCTCCCACCCCTTTAAAAACCAGTGCCCTTCGAGAGCAAAACTTCACTGGACAAGACGCACGGTGGGATACATTTCGTCACACATTTTTAAAATTGGACTCCAAAATATATTTGGTAATCGTTCTGTCGTTGTTTTCTTTCAAGACTACCTTTAATGAGAAACAAACAAAATTACCCCAATTCTGTAGAGAATTGGTTACCCTAATGATGTATTAGAGAAATTCATTCATCAATCATCAATTCAAGTCATCTAGTCTTAAAAATACTGTTAACCATGTCCCCTAAAAGTACCTATATACCTCAAGCCACCTTGGATAGGCCTGGTTTCTACTGAATTCAAAAATCAAATTACCAAGCCTCTTTCCCAATGAAATCGTATTACTCCATTACTTCATGGATAATTCTTTCTTCATCAACAAAGGATGTCTTCTCTGTCACAAACTTTAATATGTTTGTTAGTGAGCTGAGGCGACGGTGTGATGCAAGGTACCTAGTCCGTATTTCCTTAAAGTTGAACGATACAATGAAACAACACGTGTCTTACATTTACGAAGAAAACATTTGTGCTGCTCGGGTTTAGCCAAAAAGACAGTGCAAGATTACAAGCAAAATTAATTGTAATTCAGCTATAGCACATCGTCTAATGCTGAACCTTGAATGCAGTAAAAATTTCGTGCTTAAACATTTCATAGTAATCGTCAGAGCCAGTTCTGACTTCCATTTAAGAGTTCTGGAAGTAATTCCTGTTTAACGATCACCACCTCCTAGCTGTAGGTAAAAAGAATTTGTTTATGGTCTTCAATTGTTTTAGACAGTCAGTCACAAAGCCACTCTTTGCTTTTGATATTGCTTAACATTTACTTGATTTGTATTTTTTATTCAGGGATTTTAAATTAATCCAGTGCCAGAGGAATGGCTGTAGACTGAAATGAANGTCTGAACTAAACAGTTTAGTGGCTCCTCACCTCTAACAGACAACATCAAAGAGATTTTTTAGCCTCTCTCCACTTGCAAGCTCGTAATAAGCATTATCTTTTCTTAGAACCAGAGACAACGGAATCATGTCTAATACAAACAGCAGTGGTGATAGTAAGTCACCTTGAAAGATCCCTCTCTTATTTATAACTTCACCTAGTACTTTATTTCTAGATATTTGTTAGGTTTTCCAGGATTTTATGCCATCGATCTCGTAGATGGACTACATTATCACCTATTCCAAATATACGCAGCCACTCTTGGATCCACGAGTCAAGTACATTGTCATAAGCCTTTTTAATAGTCTATCCATGTTGTTGCTAAGTTTTTCGTCCTTCTTTTAACTTCTTAAAGATTTTGCTGGTCTATGTACAGGAAGTCACTTGTTCCTCTCGAACCTTTTTTCCACACCCAAGTGTCTTCGATTGTTCACAAAGAAGGTTTAGTGTTGAAGAAACAAAAAGAAATTACAGATTTTTTAAAAATCTCATGAATTTTTGTCTCTAATAGCCATCTAGATGTACAAACCTTTCTGCACTTTTAATATTATTTTTTAACGATCTAATAACAAAGATTGCCAATTTGACTGAAAAGAAAGTTTGTCATGAATATATAATTGTGTTATTCTTTCTTTGTCACCTTTTCCCCCAATATTTCCGTTAAGTCGGACTGAATAAGCAGAGTCTGACTTAAGACGAAGTTCGGATAACCCGGACTCCCGTCAAGTCGGACTAATTTTTTCGTTCCCTTGGGAGTCCTACTTAACGGGGTGGTACTGTACTACATGTTTGACTTTGCTTTGCATAAGTACGATCTGTGCCAAGTCCCAACCAAGGATCTCAAGAAACAGAAAGATGATGGAAGAGACTAGAACAATCACAATCGTAACAGGGTACATCATGTTTACAATCAAAAACGGAAGGCAGGATTTTTTTTTTTGGGGGGGGGGGAGGGGAAACTAACAAGATTAGAACTGTACGAAAAAAATGACTATAAAAATAAGTGGTAGGTAGCATAATAGTTTTCTCTAGGATATATTATCGGTTTAAAATAAATACAGCTATAAGGCGACTTAATGGGAAGTGTTTTATTTAAAATGTGTGATTTTCTCTATTTCTATTAGGGAAATGTTTCCAGGAATCTGATTAATGTAGAGCTGTACTTTTTGAGATCGTACCAAGAGCTCAAATAAGACGTACAGTGGTGGTCATAAGATGCCACATTTTTGGCATCTCTATTTCAAGAACTTTATATTTACTAAACTTGTCAAAAGTTTTTATATATGTTACTATCGGGAGGGAGAGATACGTTCTTAAGAAAAAGAGTTTTCTTTGACTGATTTTGAATTAGTCTGGTGTATTTTCTTGAATGGTTCGGTCAGTCTGTATATAAAAATCCCATAAGGTATAGATATTCCTACCAGTACTTTCCAAGGGGAAGACCATACTCTTTACATATCATCCAATGAATGTACTGACCAACCCTACCACGGCGATTCTTATATTCAGTTGAAGCCAAGATCTGTCATCCAGAGACTTGTGATTGATGGTTTCATGATATTGATAGCAGATTACACAAGAAGACTCAGCTCCATTTTCTCGGACTTTGGCTTGAAGATTTGGAGTATTGAGACACTGATCTCAAGTGGGAATTACACAACCGTCTGTTTCAGACTTAAGAGCAGACAAAGCCGACCATTGATGTATCCAATTTTTGTTGATATCTTTGCCATTGGTCCAATTTTGATATTTACCGTAAAGTGCCTTACTCTCCAATTTTTCTCAGAGTATTTTATGTCTTCAGTTTTTGCCTTTACTTTCTCATTCCTGGCTTTACCCATGAGACTTTTAGTCAGATCTTCAGCTTGTATATTTGCAGCACCAAGAACACGTTTCCCGGAACTTGGAGGCAGCTTTAGAAACAGGAAAAAGCTTTTTTGCATTTGAGTACTAATTGGAGCATCCAGTCCTTGCTGTTTTCTAGATAAGAACTCACTGCAATGGTGGTTCTAATAAGGAAAAGGTCCAATTCTATCATGCCGTTCTCTCCCTCTTTCCTTGAAAGATACAAGAGATTAACATTACCCTTTCGTTGGTGCATACGATGTATTGTTAAAAATTTTCTGATCTTTGTATCTGCTTTCTTAATATCAGCAACAGGTCAGTTTGTAATATTGAAACTGTAAATGACGACAGGAATAGCCAATGCTAAAGTTGCATCAATGCGATTTCTGGAATTCAATTTACTCTTTAGAATGGATGTCACCTATCTGTAACACTCCTTACGAAACTTCTCACGCATGGCTGAATGGTGTATACCATCACCTTTAAAAAGACGTAAGTACTTATACGTCTCCTCCTGTTTTAACTCCCTGATTTCAATGTTACGATTGATAGTAATGTTTCATGCCTTAAGTAGTTTTTCCTTGATAAAAGTGGTCTATGCACATTTCTCCAAAACGAACTCCGTCTTTATAACATCACCAAACTGGTTTTTATATCGAGTAGTCCTTCCAAAAGGGAATCGTTTTTGCAAACATCTTCAGATCGTCCATGTATAAAAGGTGTTTTATCTTGTTTTAAAAGATACTAAACCACTTTGGAAGATACCACTTTTAGTGTTTATATCGCCAGCGTTGTTTCCACCTTGAGAACAGGCCAGCAGAGTTTTTTCTCAGAGTTTCATGCTTTGACATAAGGAAGTTTTTAATGACCGGGGAGATTTTGTACCTTTCCAGACATTCCTCTATCCAACTACCGAGGTATGCTATTAGATGCCTTCTTATAATCAATCTAGGCTACAGATAAATTCGTATAGTTATCATATTCTGCAAGGATCATTTTATTAATTAACAGCTGATCTTTATAGCGAAAGGGACGGCGTTTACAGCCTTCCTCTTCGCAAGGAAAAAGGTGGTTATCGACAAGAAAAGTATAGGTACACTCTATTGGAACCGGTGGGAGTTCTATATATGGTGGTGAGACAGGTGATTGGTCTGCAATTTTTTGATTGTCAGTTTCATCACATTTTGGTTGGGGGGTATGGGATTCCATTGAAAAACCAAAAAGGAACATGTCTCCGTCTGAGAATGATTAGATTACACAGAGTAGTAAACTTTTCAAGGAACGCAGGGAGAAAATTTAGCCAGAAATTTGGTGACTTATCTATTCCTGAGGCTTTCCATTTGCCCGAGATTTCATTCCAGTTTTGCTCTTGGACTTGACCCAACGTCACAGTCTGGTCCATTTTCCAAGTGGGATTATGGTTGCGAACATTTTCTTCAGTCCATATTTTTTCGCACAAGGTTTGAATCTCCTCTGTAGATGGAGAATTGTTTACTGCAATTCTATTTTTACCAATACAACCGTAGAAACGTTTGAGTTATTCCTAAACATGTTATCCTTATAAAACCCTGTTCGGCAAACTGTCTTGATTCTGCTTGATTTTGCTTTCAGTTTGTTTTTGATGGTTTCAATAACTCCATTAATATCACTTTCAGTTTTTATACTATACTCAGCTATAATCTTTCTTGTATTGGAGTTTTTTGACCTGGAAATTAGTGGTTGACATTTTTCAAAATCTCTCTATATGACCTCATAACATTATTTTCGAGTTTTTTCCTGCCAAACTGGCTTCTTGCGAACATATCTTTAGTATTCCTAATTTTTGTTAAACATAGCTCTGTTGTTAAATATGCAGACATATTATTTACCGCAATTAAAATGCATTTCTTTATATGAAATTATTTGTTTGATTAAAATAGTATAGCAGACAAAATTTCCCTGAAAATAAGCCACCCAGACATAATTAAATCTTTTAGCTCTTCGTTGACAGTTTCCGGTTGATCAGAATCTCAGGAGACCTCAGTATTGTGTGAGGGCAAATTAGGATCTTGATTAGGCTATTGCTGGGGTGTTGAAGTTTCAGACATAAAGATACGACTATCCTGTTTCTGATATTCCACAATCATCTTAGCTTTAACGTCCTGAAATATCCCTCTTCCGATCCCAACTTCTGCAAGTTCCTGACCATTGTACTGCGGTCTTGTGTTCCAAGAATCCACACTCCTTTCAATGAGGCATATTGCATTATTTAAAAAAACCCATTTAGTTTCATTGCTTCCAGTATCTACGAGTGTGGGAGCAGGTCATAGGCTTTCTGGTAGTCTATCCATCCCATTNGCAGAGTTTTTTCTCAGAGTTTCATGCTTTGACATAAGGAAGTTTTTAATGACCGGGGAGATTTTGTACCTTTCCAGACATTCCTCTATCCAACTACCGAGGTATGCTATTAGATGCCTTCTTATAATCAATCTAGGCTACAGATAAATTCGTATAGTTATCATATTCTGCAAGGATCATTTTATTAATTAACAGCTGATCTTTATAGCGAAAGGGACGGCGTTTACAGCCTTCCTCTTCGCAAGGAAAAAGGTGGTTATCGACAAGAAAAGTATAGGTACACTCTATTGGAACCGGTGGGAGTTCTATATATGGTGGTGAGACAGGTGATTGGTCTGCAATTTTTTGATTGTCAGTTTCATCACATTTTGGTTGGGGGGTATGGGATTCCATTGAAAAACCAAAAAGGAACATGTCTCCGTCTGAGAATGATTAGATTACACAGAGTAGTAAACTTTTCAAGGAACGCAGGGAGAAAATTTAGCCAGAAATTTGGTGACTTATCTATTCCTGAGGCTTTCCATTTGCCCGAGATTTCATTCCAGTTTTGCTCTTGGACTTGACCCAACGTCACAGTCTGGTCCATTTTCCAAGTGGGATTATGGTTGCGAACATTTTCTTCAGTCCATATTTTTTCGCACAAGGTTTGAATCTCCTCTGTAGATGGAGAATTGTTTACTGCAATTCTATTTTTACCAATACAACCGTAGAAACGTTTGAGTTATTCCTAAACATGTTATCCTTATAAAACCCTGTTCGGCAAACTGTCTTGATTCTGCTTGATTTTGCTTTCAGTTTGTTTTTGATGGTTTCAATAACTCCATTAATATCACTTTCAGTTTTTATACTATACTCAGCTATAATCTTTCTTGTATTGGAGTTTTTTGACCTGGAAATTAGTGGTTGACATTTTTCAAAATCTCTCTATATGACCTCATAACATTATTTTCGAGTTTTTTCCTGCCAAACTGGCTTCTTGCGAACATATCTTTAGTATTCCTAATTTTTGTTAAACATAGCTCTGTTGTTAAATATGCAGACATATTATTTACCGCAATTAAAATGCATTTCTTTATATGAAATTATTTGTTTGATTAAAATAGTATAGCAGACAAAATTTCCCTGAAAATAAGCCACCCAGACATAATTAAATCTTTTAGCTCTTCGTTGACAGTTTCCGGTTGATCAGAATCTCAGGAGACCTCAGTATTGTGTGAGGGCAAATTAGGATCTTGATTAGGCTATTGCTGGGGTGTTGAAGTTTCAGACATAAAGATACGACTATCCTGTTTCTGATATTCCACAATCATCTTAGCTTTAACGTCCTGAAATATCCCTCTTCCGATCCCAACTTCTGCAAGTTCCTGACCATTGTACTGCGGTCTTGTGTTCCAAGAATCCACACTCCTTTCAATGAGGCATATTGCATTATTTAAAAAAACCCATTTAGTTTCATTGCTTCCAGTATCTACGAGTGTGGGAGCAGGTCATAGGCTTTCTGGTAGTCTATCCATCCCATTGCTAAGTTTTTGTATCTCTTTCTGCAGTCTCTTAAAATTGCCTTATTTAACATGACATGTTCCTTAGTATAACTTCAATTTCTCTGACAGCCCTGGTGTTCTTCTCCAATCACTCCTGTACATAGAACTTGTCAGCTACAATCCCAGTCAAAGTTTTCCACACAATTGATGGGTCTGTAGTTCGCTGGATGGTCCCCTTTCTGCAGGTCTTTTATTATCAATGGTGTCTTTCCAGTTGTCATCCATATTGGGATATCACCACCAAGCAGGTTCTGTAGATAAGTGCCAATTCTTCAAACAGAATCCCCGAACTCCGTCAGGGCTGGGTGCTTTCCAGTTGGGGACTTTACTTAAACTCTTCAGACATCTTCAGCAGAAATCTCCAGATCCGTTTGCTGTCCAGTTTCTATCTTTCCTCTTATCCTTTCTAACCAAGGTCCATTCTCATTGTGCTCAGTTCTCTCACTCCATATGCCCTGCCAAAACTTCTTAGTGGGGTTTCATTCCGGTGCAATTTCCACCTTCTCATTTGTACTCTGAAGGTCTCGGTAAAACTGTTTCTGGTTGTTATTAAACATCCTGTTGTCTCTACATTGTTTTACCCTTTCTGTATATCTCTTTATCTTCTGACTCTTTGCTTCCAGATCTTGCTTTAGCTCCTCAATCACTACTTTATATCCTTTAACTCTAATGTTATACTTCCTCTCTAGTCTCACTCGCATTGGGTTGCCAAAATCCCGATGTTTTCATTCTTTTAGTCTACTCAGGTCTTGTTCTATTGCTACTATCCTCTGTTGCAGTCTCCTTTTCTATGCTGATTCTGAACCGTCTGGTCTTCTGCCACCAGTGTTTTTGTTCATCCTCTCCGTCACTGACTGCATATTCCAAGATGGTATCATTTAACTTGTGATGTCATTTGTCTCTACACAGTTTAGTACTCTGTCAAGTCTCTTTGCCTCCTCTCCAAGTTTCTTTCTTTCTTTGTTCCTCAATGACTTGATTCTAGGTCGATTGTTCCATATTTCAGCTCTTTTCTCCATGATTTCTCGCACAATAGTTCGTTCTTCATCCGTGTCCGGTGCTCTCACTCAACTCTAAGCGTTGTTGTACACAGGTTTCTACACTGTCTTGAACGTCAACCGCTGCCTCCCCTCCTTGAAATACTGGTTGGTCAATCTCTGTGCCAACTTGGTGTTCAAGTCGACCTTTTCCCTCCTCAACTCACTCAGCAGTCTGCTTGATCTCATCCAGCTCTTCTTTCGTAAACCACTTTCGCTTGATGATATTCCTAACCTGATCTGCCATTCTTTGTTCATCTACCTCGAATCTTCTCTTTTCCTGTCATGCTCTGTGCATCCTTTGTCGGTATCCAGTCACATCTGGCTGACTGGCATAGTAGCCCACAATTATTGCCCTGTTATCATCTCTGGTGTATCTTCTCCTAGTCTTCGCTCTGTCAGTAATAGGATGACCGTCGTGATGTGCCTGGTTCAT
>RDPX01000161.1:859931-875909 GCA_003991215.1 Morbakka virulenta
GATCTTTCTAGTTTGCTTAGTGACCATTTCTGTAGTAACAAAAAGTTCTTCCTGTTTTGGGTAGTTGCATTCTTCCCTCAAACTTTCTAACCATTCAGCCTCCCTATTATGCTTTTTTTCTTCACTCCAAATTCCACTCTAAAACTCCTGGCTTTCCTCCCCATCTGGTATTTCATTACCACCACTGTTACTCCCATTAAGCTCAGCAAACAATTTCTTTTGATCGACTCTAAACAATCTATTTTGCCTAAATTGAGTCACTCTCTCATTATAACGATCTACTTTAGCCTTCTTTGCTAGAACTCTTTGTTTAAGTTCTTCTAATACAGTACCTAAACCCTTTTTCTTTATCCTAAATCTTGTGAACAGTTTCTTAATTTTTACTGTGGATCTTACTACTCCATTCCTATATCTGGTGAGTTGGTTAATGCATTTGTTTATATCTTCGATACTGGTCTCTATTCTGCGTTTCCACCATGGCTCATTCCTTGCTTTCCCATTCCTCTTGGATTTTTTAAGTTCGAGCTGCCTTGACACCCATACAGAACATGCAATAATCAGATTATTAGTTTCAGTTATATCCTTAGTGTCAAAGAATCCTAATACGCTGTCAACCTTCTTCACCACCTCATTCAGTCTTTTAAATTCAACCTTTTTAAACATCATTCCTTCAGCTGTCTGCCTGGCGTTATAGATCTCTTTCAACTCGTTCACCATTTCTCTCTCCTCTTTCGAGGCTTCCTCAACAGTAATGTTTAAATCATGTCTAATTTCTGGTTCAGTAATATCAACAAGATTATAGCTTTCATCTGCAGAAGCTGTCGTTCCGTTTTCAGGTGTTAACACTCTTCTCCTTATCATTTGTAGCTCAAGCTTTGTCAGCCACCCATTCTTTCTAATTACACGTGCTTGATCACAAATTCTTTGTTCCGTTATGTCATCAAAAGGTCCTCTATCTAGCCATTCTCTGTGCAATCGTTTTCTGTAACCATTTGCAGGAACACCATTCTCATCAAAAGGATTCGATCGATAGTAACACTCCATAACCACAATATTAACTTCTTTTGTCCACTTCATTCTTTTAGTATTTCCAGGATTTCGTGGGATAATGACCTAAGAAGCCTCGTCAAGTACAAGCCTTAATATCCGCGCTGTTCCTAACAAAGCTGTTATCTGTGCGTGTTCAATTTTCATGTAGATCCCTATATCTCTTACAAAGTTTTTACTGACAACCCCAAACGCTCCAAGCACAATTGGAATTACAGTCACTTGTTTCATCTCCCATAACCTTGCTTTTTCATTCTTCAACATTCTGTACTCCTGGTATTTCTACATAAATTATTTTCACTTCCCGTGTGATTTTATCTATCACTACAATATCAGGCCTTCTTGCTTCGATATGCCTATCGCACTGGATGGTAAAATCCCACACGATCTTGGACACTTCACTTTGAGTTGCACCTTCAGGCATGTGTTCATACCATTTATCTACTGTATCGAGGCCGAACTTTCTACTTTGTCTCTAGTGGACATATCTTGCAACATTGTCGTAGCGACGCTTATATTCTTTTTGAGCCAGCATCTTACATTCACTAACAATATGTGTTTGTCCCGAGAGCTTGTTCCTGGGCACTGAAAATAAGAGCCTCAGTACAGCCTTTAAGTCCCCATTTCGAAGCCAACTCCAAGATTCAGTTACATCTTTTCCTTCCATGTCTCTCAGATACTGTCCATGCATCGCCTTCCCCTCCATGAGTTAACTGTGTTGTCAGCTCCCCTCCTTTTGTAGTCTGCTGGCTCAATGGATTCCTCGACATCCGTCGCATTTTGATTTCGTAGAGCAATAATCATCGGTTCTGTATGGTGATTCGTATACCAACAAAGGACACGTTTTGATAGCATTTTTACATCCTATCAGAACCCGCCCGCCTTTAGTTCGTGGAATATATAGCCTGTCTACGTCACTTTTGGGATGGAGTTATTTGTACAATGTCATTCTCTTTCTAGTTTTGGGTCCATTTCATCCAAATCATTTATCTTCCAGTTCAATATTCCTGCACCGTATCTGGAGGGATACAGTCCATGTGTTGATTCCTTTGATCTTGTTTCTTCCATTCAATTTACTTTTCAATATCAGTGCGACCTTTCTCAAGTATTCTTTCTCAAACATCTCAATCATTTGCAGGCTAATGTATGTTGTGAATGGGGAACAAAACAGTATAAGCTAAATTATCCTTTCTTCATGGGTGATTTAAAACTGTTTGTGAAGAATGGGGGACAAAAAGATTCACTTGTAAGCAGGATTTACATTTGCAGTACAATGATTGAAATGAAACTTGGATTTGGAAAATGCGGTATTCGTAGCTTGAAGAAAGATCGTTGAAGAGTGAGGAATAATCAGAGGTGGTACTACTGAACACATTTTTCGAGGACAATGAGTAACATTTGGTGATGTATAAAAGTAGGAATAATCGATGGAAGATTGACATTATCGAGGTAAGAAAATCGTAAGAAAAATCGTTATGGACTCAAAACTATCCCCAGAGAACCAGTGGTTTCCTGACGTCGATTGGTTGTGTCATATATATGATCGATCTATCTATCTATCCATCTGCCTACCTACCTACCTACCTACCTACCTACCTATCAATCAATCTATCTATCAATCAATCAATCTATGTATGTACGTATGTATGTATCTATCAATATGCATCTATCTATCAATCAATCAATCAATCAATCAATCCATCTATCTATCTATTAATTAACGGTAATGTCGGTAACAGACCAATTTATTACATTAATTGGTCTGTTATCGAAAATCGTACTTTTGATCGTAAACTCCAGTATCTGCTTTGAATGCATCACCCAAAACCAGATGCAGAAAGATTGTATTTACAAAGGAAGGAAGGAAGGAAGGAAGGAAGGAAGGAAGGAAGAAAGAAAGGAAGGAGCAAAAGAAATAATTCTTTTCCTCCTTCCTTCGAGCGTAATCCCAGCTTAATTCAAAAACTACAACCATTAGTTTGGGCCAGTATCTTGTGTTAACAAATGCCTGGGTGCTTCAATTAGTTAGATAATATGAATCCGGAAAAAAAGCCACTCTGTTGTAAAGCCCAGTCGAAAGTATGTTGAGGAGATTGGCCTTGAAATTGAAAACGGTGAAGATCCTAGCAGTACCAAATCTGCAAAGGAAGTTAAACAACAAGCAAAACTAAAGATCCATAAAGGATTGCCGAGAAAATAAACCATTACACGGTTAATATCCTTCAAGAACGCGCTCTCCTGATGTTGACCAACCAAAGACACATCTTTGGCTACAAAGTGCAGGGTTTAAAGCTGAAACTGAAGGGTTTATTATAACTGCGCAGGACCAGAGCATGTACAGTAGGAATTATCAGGCCAATATACTTGAAAATAACGCTGACCTAAAATGTAGGTTATGGCGAAAGTTCCCAGAAACGACTGATCACACTATATCGGGTGTCACACTGTCTTGACCATCACTGAATACAAGGTTCGACACGACCGAGTTGGCCAATAAATTCATTGAAAGTTATCTCTGTTCTACTCCTTGCCATGCTCTAAAAACTTGTGTGATCATGAAATCCGTTCGGTGATTGAATATGCGAATATCACAATTCTTTGGGATTTTACTATCCAGATTGACCAGGACGTACGGGCCAACAAACCTGTTTTAATTGTTAAAGAGCATAAAAAATGCCTGATGACTGACATGACTTGTCCTAGAATGTCTCTGCAAAGGAGTTTGATAAAACGTTAAAATACGATCTAAGAAGGGAGGTAAACGAATGAGGCATTTGAAAGCAACCGGGGAGCCTGTAGTTAGCTATATTTAATACCTTGCATTTCCATTTCAATGGATTTTAGTTGCATCGCCTTATGCACGCGAAAAAACGAGCTGTGTGAACGTTCTTTAACAACTTCACAAAACCAATTCGTGAACACTTTTTTAAAGCAAACTGATACAGAGGCGAGAGAAATTAACCCCTTGATGACCACGTGAATCCTGGTATTATGGTAAACGAAACTCTACAGAAAATTGTACCACATGAAAAGGAGTTTCTTAAAGAAATGCAGAAAATGGTACAGAGAAGCGCTTCATCAAATCCACTGCGGGATCAACTTGCCCAACTCTGTTCTGCGAACTTTAAACATGTTAACCACATAAACATTCTGAATAATGGAGATGCGGTAACGTCTACTGGAATGTTATCAAGGGTCTTTCATGTCTCTTAGAGAACTGTGAGATTGCCATTCAAGCTATCGGTCTACATTGGCGGCCTCTTCCCATCATTGACGTTATCAGAAATAGACAATGGAAAAAGAAAGGGGTATATTTGCTTTTAGAATACAGTGAGCGGCATTACTAGATTCAACACCCGAAGCGACCGCCCTTCCACAAAGCACTAATGAGGTAGGGAAAACACTTTAAAGCTAATATAAACAAGAGGAAATCGAGAATCTCTTTTACTGCCATCACAATAGAAGCAATCTTAAAGTGCAAAAGGCCACATAATTTCGGAAGTGAATTTTAGATTGGTTGAGTTACATTAAAAAATAAGATACAATATTCTCTCCAGCTTTAATGATTGGTAGCGTGATTTTTTTCAAGATATGAACAGCTTTTGAGCATGGTATAACATTATATTAGCTATAATATTGCGATTTGTAAACAACACATATAGAGTCAATTTCAAACTTCGTATCCTTTCTTCATCAAACCATTTTAATCTAAGAAAACACTCACTTTTCCTGTAAGTTATCCTTGCAATTTTCTTGCCGTACACTACCGAAAGGCAACCTCGTCTTACAAAAATGGTCCTCCCATATCGACTGATATGTTTGTAAATGACTTAGTATAATCCCTTAAAAGGTCCCAAAGATAAAAAAGTCTACTGAACTTTCTTAAAACGTAAATTTATTTAAAACAGGTGTTCATAATTAAATGTTAATAACTTTAAAAGATCTCCGTTTATGTGCTGTTCGTAAAAAGGTAACTCACGGTAACAAAGGATTGTTACATTAATGGGCAATTACGCGGTTAGCGCGGCGGAGGTCAGAAAAGGCTAATCTGCACAGGTGTTTGATAAAATCACACCTCAGGAAAACCACCACCTCGTATGTCAAACACTTATCGTATTGCAAAATTAAAGATCACGGTTTTTAATACGACAATTTCAAATACACACTGGCTATTAGTGGATTCAGGATTTCCCTATTCTGAATTCCCCTGCGACATTTGCATTGTGGTAGAATAACAAAATTAGCTGCTTTAATTGTGGTACACCATGTGGTTGGGTTTATGGTCTAATGGAGGTAAAGACTGTCCTATTTAAACTTTGTTGTGACGCTTTTAAACAAGCTCGCCACTACCCCAAACCCTCATAAAGTAAAGAAAACTTAGATCACGTGATTTGTAACAGTCAGGCACCGTCACTGTGTTGGTAAGTTTTTATGGTCCAACACAGTAACTATGAATGTTGATAAAGAAAAACCTTGCCCTTGAAAGATAACCAAAATGTTGATTTAGCCTGGCAATACTGTATCCAATATTCAAAAGGAGCTCAAAATGGCTTAAATTTTGAAGAAATAACTGGTAGCAACATGCACGACTCAGAGGATGAGGAAAATGAGGAGTACCAAACGGTAAACTAGTTGAGGTAAAAGGAAAAAGAATTAAAGATATCATGAATGAATAACAGAAACTAATGAAAATTAAAAGTGGAACGGCCAGATGATTAGTATACAGGTGATGGCACAATAGATATCATATTCTCATAAGTACCACCGTAAAAATGATTCACGGAAATAATAATCATTCAGTACAAATGAGAAGTAGTGACTGAGGGGTTGTCTTTTCGATAAAGTATTGGGGTTAGGAAGAAACATGTGGCTTGTAGTGAAAACAAAACTTCTATTCCCATAAATTTTGTAGAGTGGGCATTTAAAGGTGTCAAAAATCGTGAAAGGTATGGACCTTTGCATGAGCTGTCCGAAACTGGACACTGATGATTAACAAGTAGTTCGTCACTAAAGTTTTTTGGCTAAAACGAGGGATTTACTGAAAGATCTTATAAATAAATTGCTTAAAAAATTGTTTAGGAAGAGGTATATTACTGCGGGATAATAAAGATAAAGGTATGCACTGGATTATGATTTTGTCGTGAATACCAGTAAATACTACTAAATGTAAGGTGTATGGGTGTATAAACATATACGTATATATATAAACATATGTTCTGGGCATTGACATTAAACTGCATCCGGTTGTGGAGTTTTGACATGGGAGAATGAGGTTACCACAACTACCTCCAAGTCACCCGTGGGCAAGGTGTAGCACCTGTCACCTTACCCCGATACCTTGAAGTATCGGGTTGGCATCCGGCGGGGTTTAGCCTGTCTCGTGGGTAGGGGGGCTTTAGCCCTAGCCGACAACCCCCTAGTGATGACAATCCATCTAAGAGAAGGTAACTCTGACATAAAACCAAAACTGGATAGGAGAATTCATTAGCCCTGAAAGGGAATCTTCTAGTGATGGTGTCACAAACAAAACAACTTGCCATAAGCCAGCATGGAAGTAGTAACGCTGTCAAAACTATCATGTAACTGTGCAACTTAAGATGACGAGTACTGACGGGAGACCTCCGGACCCTCGCCATGCGATCGGGAGGGCCCATCAGTAGCCTTAGACTAATGTGACAGACACGACCAGGGGGGCATAGCGGCAGCCTCGGACTGATATGGCAGGAGCGAACAGAGGTCAGGGTAGAGGAGATAAGACTAACAACATTATTAACATATGCACCTCGAACAATAAATTAATTGAGCACACAAGCATTAGATACATTGCTTCATAAGATTGAAAAGGTCAACAGGGATGTTATTGGCTTCTCACCAATTAAACAGAAATATAAAGCAAAGAAAAAGCATAGGCAAAAGTCTGCTGAATACTGAACCGCCAAAACAAAAGCTAAAACAATGCTGCAGCAAGACCGTCTGAAACAAATTCAAGAAGAAATTGATAAAGTAAGTACCCATCCACCTCACAAACAATATTATGCTGTCCTAAAAAGACTACAAAGCAAACCAAAACATGTCAGATGGGGACGTAAAGACCAAAATGGTAACATAATAACCGATAAGGACAAAATCTTAGAATGTTGGGCTGAATTTTATGAAGAATTGTATCATGACATCCTATCTGATAATAATACTGATGAGTCCCAGTATATTCCAGTGCCAACAATACTAAAAAGTGAAGTTGAAAATGCCATTCACGATTTGAAACTTGGTAAAAGTGCTGGATTAGATTGTATATCTTCTGATTATTGAAAAACAGGCGGAGAGTCCCTTGTAAAAGCTCTCCTGCGCCTATACAACTAGATACTAAAAACAGGAAAAATACCAAAAAATTTCAATCGGGCATTGATTGTGGCTATTTACAAGAAAGGTAGTAGGATAAAGTGTGAAAATTATCGCCCAATCAGCCAATTGAGTCACATTTACAAAGCTTTTATGGGCATAATTTCGACTCGTGTGAAGGAAGACCTGTCTGCCTCTTTTCCCTCATCACAGGCAGCGTATCAACAGGGAAGAGAAGTCAATAGAGTTAAATAGTCCTGTGCATATTGCATTCATTGACTTCATAAAGGCTTTCGATAGCATAAAACTGGGAACACTGTGAAACATCTTTGAAACAACAAATATAAATAGAGTCTACATCAACATCTTAAAACAAACGTATGATGATTTCACACCCCCAACAAAAACTGACATCGGAATCACCAGGCCAGTTAAAACTCTGAAAGGAGTCAAGCAAGGGGAAATTCTTTCAGCATTGCTGTTATGTGTTGTGATAACCACGATTATATGGAAAGCCGAGTCAGAGTGTATTCCAGGGTTCACTATCGGTGGCAAACTAATGTCAAATTCCTCTTATGCAGACGACATTGCACTTACAAATAACTCTCGGGAAGAACTTCAAAAATTTCCACACTGCTTAGTAAAATACTCAGCTGAAGTTGGACTTTATATCAACATTTCAAAAGCAATCTTGATCTCAGAATAAATGGCAGTACCATAGATCAAGTACACAATTTTGTATATCTTGGGCATAACCTCTCTTACACTAATGATGGATTAACATCTGTTAAACACAGAATAAGTTTGGGATGGGCAGCCTTTCAGAAAAACAAACTGTTATTGATCTCAAAAAGAATACCATATCACGTCAATACCCGCATTTATTAAATGTACATACTCCCAGTTGTACTTTATGGTCTGGAGTGCATTAACTGGACAGCTTCCTTGTTGCTAAAAATAGAAACATTTCAAAATCATATAATGAGATTCAAGACTGGCAGCAGACTCACAGATCACACCCCAATTAAAAAACTCCTCAGGATCACAACACTGACACCAATCATTCCAGTAATCAAGAGCAAGGTCTTTGGGCACATCCAAAGATCTGAAACAGGATTATCTAAGATATGTCTAGAAGGGATGGTAGAAGGAAAGAGAAAACGAGGACGGCCGTGCAAACGCTGGCGTGACAACATTTACGTTTGGTCACATTTAGCTTAAGACCAACTTAATATTGTAACGAAAGACCGGAATCAATCGAAAATACATTCACGTGTTAGTGCGCAATCTGGTTTAACTGGAGACAGCGTCACATGATGATGATGATGATGATGATATATATATATATACATATATATATATACATACGTATAAATACATATAATGTATACATACATATAATGGATATATACATATAATGTACGTATATATACATATAATGTATGTATATATACATATAATATATGTATATATACATATAATATATGTGTGCAAAGTATTTTAGATATTTTAGAGTGGTTTAGATCATCACACACCTGTACATAAGGTAACATAGACGGTGCTAGCCGTACAGTGAACATCATAACACCATTAAGTACTTGCATCGATCTAAATTAGTTATCACACTGACCGTTATTCAATTGTTCTTGTGAAGTATAATAATTAATAAGTAAAACATTGTAGCCAATGTGGACTAGAGAAGACAGTTTGTCATTATAACTACAGTCACTATAACCAGTTGCAAACTGTGGCACTGCTTGATTTCGGTATACAGGACTTGTACAAAAACAGTTTTTAACTAAGACGATGTAACTTGTTTAAATTTCATCAAATGGTCAAATAGAATTACCAGAAATTGAAATCAAAATGCAAATAAAAAGATAAATACAAATATAAATATAAATACAACTATAAATACAAATATATTTGTGTAATTTTGTGTATTTGTATCAAAAAGTGCTCAATGCCTATAGCAGAGCAATATACATAAGGTAAAACACTAAAAATAAGAACTGTGATTGCACCTGATGATCGAAATATCGTGAAACTATTACTTGCAATCATAGTTCTTATTTTCGTGTTTTACCTTACGTAAATACAAATATATAAATACAAATACAAATATAAATAATATAAAATAAATAATATGAATATAAATATATAAATAAAAATAAAAATATAAATATAAATAATATAAATATAAATAAAAATAAAAATAAAAATAAAAATAAAAATATAAATACAAATTGAGTGTTGCTTGTTAGTACCCTCCTGATCAGGTCTAAAATGGCTCTGGATGTAGAGAGCTCATTTTCTTTCTCTGTTATACGTGGAGTCAGAGAAGAAAAAATTGAGGAAGAAACCAATCAATACAAAAAAGAAAAATATGTAAAATAAAATATGCCAAAACATGTAAGTTTTTGCATGAAAGTCGTTTATAAGTGTGTTAATCCAAGAAAAACATAAGTTAAGAAATATAAAGTTAAAAAAATCAGATACTTACTTATGTTGTCGTCTACTTCATGATGCGTCATAAAATGCCAGCCTGCACTTTAAAAAAAAGTATAACAAAGTCAGGCGTATTCATTCACGCTCACATGGGCAGTCAAGGAAGTCTTATTGTGTTGACGGGGGCAGAGGTTGTACAAGAGTATCAAATAGCCTTGGTAACTTCAGAGCCCCGCATGAAAAAATCTTGAACATTAAAAAGCTAAAGAATAAACTACTACAAATAACAACTAAATAAAAAATAATAGCTGAATAGTTAAACTTAGACCAAATACAATGGTAGAACCCCAATGTGATATACATTTGTCTGGGCATGCTCTGCCAGACAACCCACCACATACAATAAAACAAAAAATATCAAGTTTGCGCCTTCATAAGTTAAGTATGTACTCAGGGGCCTATCACTTTACGTTGCTTTCTGTACAAACTTCCTTTGGAACGTATGATAAATCACAATTCTGACGTCAATTATTTTTACTTTTGAATTTGGGGTTTAACAGCGTATTCGAGAATTAATGTTTATAAAGCTTAGTATTTCGTTGTAGCATTCTGGTCTTTGTTATTAAAAGAAATAGAGAAGACTGATTATATGGGTTTAAATAAGCTTGTGTAAGAAAGAGGTTATTGTTAGGTATAGGTAAAAAGATTTGATTGCTTGAAGATTGCATTCGATTACAATGGGTAGAACTCGGACGAGTGGATCTTTTAAGTGTATGGATGTTAAAAAGGAGATCGGGGCGACAACCGAAACGCAAGACTATTGTAATTTCGTATATTTCCAAAATTTTCACTGAATAGAATATGGAAAAAACGCACGCCAGGGAATGGGCAATTGTCATAATTATATTAGTCTTAATAACTTAAACCAGCTACATATTTTCTGTGTATATTATTAGAAACACATAATAATTTAGCAAAACAGTCATTTCAAAACCTAAAAAAAATGCCCACTTTGCTAACGTGCTACACTACACGTCAAAAACATTGTATGATTGCATATTGTCGGTGGTATGCCTCACATAAAATTCCTTTCTATTACATTAACAGCATACATCTAACTAAATTCTACACTTCTACACTCTACTCATTACCCATTACCACAGTAAAATCTAGTCTGTCTTTTACTCCGGCTAAGTATCCATCTCCTACTGTCAATGTGCCAATCTCTTCTCCACCACGTCATTAGTTCTATCCTTATTTTAGGTTGTTGGTTTTAGGGATCAGTTCAGTCAGAATATTCTACACCAAAAACTCTCGTTAAAAAATGTAAGCAAACACACGCCATTTCTAAAGAATACTAACAGAAGTACTTGTTAGATGGCACAGAAAAAATATAACAAACAAATAACTCCCAAAACGTTTGGTCGTTCCTGATAGATAAATAGAACAAAAAACGATTCTAAAATGAGGTCAACTTCGCAATTGATATATAATCAAGCCAAAAATGTTATTTTATTAATTTTGCGATATATTTCGAAGTTAATACTTCATCTTCTACAAGATAAAAATACAAAAACAGTAAAACTGCTGAATACAATATTTCCTATCTCATGTCAACATCTCTCTGCAGTATACACAGCTATAGCGAAATGTAACACAGTGAATTAATAGTTACAACAACTACATTCTAGTTTTGAGTATGCAAAGTAGTAAGTGCCATACTTAGATTTCTTCCGTTTTTGTACATAACTGACCTAAATATTTTATGTCCTTGATTTCAAATTAACACTGATTGTATTACTTAGAATTACGCTATCCTTGACGGTTGTCTGACCAGTTTTCATAAGAGAGCTGCTTAATAATTATAGTACGCGCACATATTTATATGTATGCTCAAGTGCTAACTAAATGTCCTTTCACGGTTGATACGGGATATAAAAAGGCTCCTTGACAAAAGCTAAAAGTGTTCCTATGTCCTGTGGATTAATAGTTGGTACTTATTCTAGTGTGTGTGTGTGTGTGTGTGTGTGTGTGTGTGTGTTTGTGTGTATGTGTGTGTTTGTTTGTGTGTGTGTGTGTGTGTGTTTGTTTGTGTGTGTATTTGTCTGTTTGTCTGTCAGTGCAGTAGAATGCTAAATACCCATAGTATTAAAGAGTAGTGCTGAAATACCAAAGCTAAGAAAAACTAAAACTGTTTTTATCTCAGACAGAAACAAAATATCTGCCAGATATGCAGGCACGGCGCCGCAGGGGGGTGGTGTAGTGGGCTTCAGCCCCACCACTTTTCAGCTATGGATAGTTTTTTGAAAAATAAAACCAAAAAAAAAACATTTAAATTTTTAATAAAGAAATCTAGTTTTCTTCTCGTGTGTTTCTTTATTTCTAATTGCGCAATACAGTACATATGGTGTCTTGATCCGGGGGTAATTTGCGGAAATCTGCATATTTCTCAGCCCCCCCCCCACCCTTCCAGTTTTTAGTCAGCGACGCCGTGCCTGATATGTGATAATATTTGTTGGTAAGTAGCAGCTCCCATGTAGTGATCTGCTTGGTATTTCAATACATCAAGTAATATGGCCGGCACTTACCTTAAGTTCAAGTGCTTAGTAGTTTCTGGATAGACATTATCCTGTAACAGAAAACAATGATCTATAAGCAATTTTGTAAGTTACACAGTCATCGTTGTAAGTCAATTTAAGATGGTCAATGGTTATCATACTACAGTAGCCTCCTACCACCTTCACTTTGCATTATGTATAGCCGAATTTGGGGTGAAACTTATTATTTATCGTCATTATTATTTAATATTATTATTTATTATTTTTCTTGGGTATTTTGGGGTCTTCATTTCATGAATGTCAATAGCATCCTACTTAATGATATCTGGTCCGTATCTCATTAAGAACACTCCCAATATATTCATCGCCATTATGTTTTTCCTTCCATGCACTCTGCTTTTCATGATGGTTTTTGTTCTCAAGAAATTTACACTTTCTCTTATCTCTTTTACTTGGTCGCCAAACCTTGACCCATCAGCTTCCACTACATTGCCTCGCTTCAAGTGTCCCACACTTCTTGGTCCCCTATCCCATTCCCATATTATTTAAGAGTATTTCTGCAGTAGAGACAAATCCATTAATTTCAATTCAGTCCCATACATGTTAGGATCATTCATGAATTACAAAGGATTTAATTTTTGTTTCAAATAAATGAACCAACAATGAGCATATATTTTTTCTGACAATATATTTCGGAAGTTTAAAAACAGTTAAAAAATATACATCCGTACAAAAATTCCATCATCTATATCGCACTACATAAATACATACATACAATAAAATCACATACGCGAAGTATCGCAGGTAATTAGATTTTAATTACCAACGATCTACTTTTGTATTCATCTTTTGTGTTTAGACACGGTTTGATGTTTTCAATATAAAGAGCCTCGCGAGTCATTAAGTGATAAATTGATTTTGAAGGTGCGCACAAACTCGTGACGTCATCCATTGTAAGTTCACAATTGCAACCTTTCCCGTGACAAGCTACTGGACCATTACGTTTATGTTCCTTAAAACGACTTTGCAAATGTCGGCTCGTTTGCTCGACATAGCACGCACTACAACGTGGACATGTAATCTGATAAACAATGCCGCTTTTGAATTTTGAATTTTTTGCCACACCCTCAGAGTGTAACCTGTTGGAATTTGCCTTAAAATACCTGCAGCAGGAATTATACATATCACAAATAAAAGCGATGGAAGACTGTATCCTTGGATAATCCCTCCCCTGATATTTACCTCATCCAAGAATTCTCCATAAGATATTATCTCAACATTCCAGTTCTTCATCAAACGTTTAATAAGCTTAATAACATAATTAGCCACATTTACCAGTTTAAGATTTTTAAAATATAGGAATGAGTAATCGTACTATACGCTTTTTACAATCGATCCCCGCCATTCCTAAAATGGTATGCCTTTTTCTAATGACTAAGCAAGGTTTTATCTATGAGAAGTTGGTCCTTTATCCTTTTCCTTTTCTTCTTGCAGGCTTATTGCTAATTTACCAAATTACCAGAATTCTCCAAAAAGTACAAAACAACAGGAAAAATTCCTGTCATCTCCTTCCACATCAGGGGTAAACACGAGACTGTCAATAGCTGTCGACAGTATTTTTTCTTGCAGTATCAAGAATACTAATGTGTTTTCTTATTTGGCACCCAAAGCTAAGGAGTCTTCTCAACCCATAAGGCAGACTAGCCGCCACCGGATGACGACTCCGTATTTCTTGGTCTCAGGGACCGCTAACAGGTACTGCACCTTGCTCAAGGGTAACCTAGAGGTAGTTGTGGCAAAGGGTAACCTCATTCGCCCACGTTGAAACTCCACAACCAAATGTAGTTTATCGTCCTACCCAGGACTAATTATTATTATTTCAAACATCGAAATGAGGTCACAATCACAACCTGACATCATATGCTGCATGGTAATGGGTTTACCTGAAGTAAAATGATATGAAATAGTATAATCAATTCTAAGACAGAGAGCGAAAAGTGTCGTGGGTAGCAAAATCATGGGGGGAAAAACAGAAAAAGATAACGATTTTAGACAGTACATAAAAAGCTATCTTAGTACCAGTACTAAGTCTATTATTGCAGCATTAACTTCAGACAGGATATTTGTTATTGCCCTGTTTGGTAACTAAAACAACAACAAAGAGGGTACGCAGGCATGTGCTACGCCTGTACTACCTGCAAATAGATACTAAAAAACTGCAACATTTTAAATGCCACAAAATATATCATTGGCAGAATATTGTCGGTTTCCACAAGATCATATTTCCATATTCTTTATAAGGCCGGCGTACCCTCTTTGCTGTTGTTTTAGTTACCAAACAGGACAATAACAAATATCCTGTCTGAAGTTAATGCTGCAATAATAGACTTAGTACTGGTACTAAGATAGCTTTCTATGTACTGTCAGTTATCTGCCTATGAGTGGGAAGTTTTGTTGTCATGGGTTGTTGTCATACAAAAACAACGGCTTGAGCAATCTGCCTTTCCTCACAAGTGGTGGGGTGGCACTTGCAAGGTTGAAGTGATGTTGCCACTTTATTTTTGTTATTTACTTTATCTCACTCTCACGACTACAGTACATATGTGTGCTTTCGGGTTTCCTGGCCTCTTGCTGGGTGCTGGATGTGGGTTTTCACCCATTAGATGGTGTGTAATCACCCGATAAAAATAATAACAATTAAAAAATGTTATAACAATAATGTTAATAATAATAATAATAAAAATGTTTATACCTGCTCAAAAACAAAATGATTCTGGAAAATGCTCACACTAAACACAGAAATTTAAATACTGCCTGGATAGATTACAAAAAGGCCTTTGACAGCGTCCCGCACTCTTGAATCTTAAAATCTTTAGAAATGTTTAAAATCTCTCCTGCATTAATAATTTTCTTCGAACCAGCATGTCATTATGGGAAACAAATCTTACTCTGGGTCACGCGAATGGTACTGTCATTTCAAACGGTATGCGAATACGATGAGGAATCTTAAAAGGTGACTCTCTTTCCCCACATTTATTTTGTATGGCACTTATCCCACTCTCTCAACTTCTTAATAAAACAGGATATGGATATAAGATCATGGACAAGATGACTAATCATCTTTTTTGTATGGATGACTTAAAACTTTACGCTCATAATGATGGTGAACTGGAAGGGTTGTTGAAAACCGTAAAAGCGTTTCGTGATGACATAGGTATGGAGTTTGGTCTAGATAAATGTGCCAAGGCAACTTTTAAGCGAGGAACACTAGTTACGTCTTAAAATATAGAGTTAGATGATGAAACCGTAATAAAACAATTAGATCAAGAAGAAACTTATAAATACCAAGGAGTAAATGAAGACGATGGTGTACAGCACTCAAAAATGAAGGAGAAAATACGAAAAGAATGCATCCGTAGAGTAAGGTCAGTCCTGAAAACCGAATTAAATTCTAAAAACAAATTAACAGCAATCAACACTCTCGCGATACCTGTTGTTATTTACAGTTTTAATGTGATGGATTGGAACCTTAGTGAACTAAAAAATATTGACACAAAACTTAGAAAGCAATTGACATCCAATAGAA
>RDPX01000161.1:876999-887326 GCA_003991215.1 Morbakka virulenta
CGATGAGGAATCTTAAAAGGTGACTCTCTTTCCCCACATTTATTTTGTATGGCACTTATCCCACTCTCTCAACTTCTTAATAAAACAGGATATGGATATAAGATCATGGACAAGATGACTAATCATCTTTTTTGTATGGATGACTTAAAACTTTACGCTCATAATGATGGTGAACTGGAAGGGTTGTTGAAAACCGTAAAAGCGTTTCGTGATGACATAGGTATGGAGTTTGGTCTAGATAAATGTGCCAAGGCAACTTTAAAGCGAGGAACACTAGTTACGTCTTAAAATATAGAGTTAGATGATGAAACCGTAATAAAACAATTTGATCAAGAAGAAACTTATAAATACCAAGGAGTAAATGAAGACGATGGTGTACAGCACTCAAAAATGAAGGAGAAAATACGAAAAGAATGCATCCGTAGAGTAAGATCAGTCATGAAAACCGAATTAACAACAATCAACACTCTCGCGATACCTGTTGTTATTTACAGTTTTAATGTGATGGATTGGAACCATAGTGAACTAAAAAATATTAACACAAAACTTAGAAAGCAATTGACATCCAATAGAACGTATCACCCGAAGTCAGACGTAGACCGCCTGTACGTCCCTAGAAGTAAAGAAGGTAGTGGGATGATTCAGTTGGAACTATCGTTTAAAACATCAACGATTGGTCTCTTGCAATATCTAGATCTAACCAATGATTGGATGCCTCAGTTAGTTAGAGTACATGAAAACTCCAAAAAGTTACACTCTGAAGTGAGTGAATCAGATAAATTCTCGGGCGAATTAGGTATCGAAAACGAAAACATCGAACATGAAACACCAACAGTAGCTACAAAGAGTAGAAAACAAAAAGCTAAGAAAATTGGATAAGGTAAACTCGACTCTAGGTGGCATGAAAAACCTCTCCACTGACAGTTCGCAGCTCGAAGCAAACAAGCTGATGTAGATGAAACCACAACCCATCAGTGGCTGAGAAGCTCCCGACTTAAAGGGGAAACAGGGATTATTCTTCAAGCCCAAGATCAAAGTTTATTCATCGGAAATTATCAAGCTAGCATCTTGCATAATGGTGTTGACCAAAGAGCAGGTTTTATGAGGACATGGTTGAGACAATTGATCACCTTGTGTCTGGTTGCTCAATAATAACACCGAATGAGTACAAAAATCGCCACGACAGAGTAGGCCAATATCTACATTGGAGGATTTGTAAGCACTTTTCTATTGAAACGGAAGCTAACTGATACGAACACCATCCAGAACCAGTTACTGTATGTAAAAATGTTACGATTATGTGGGACTTCCCAATTCACACAAATCGTACCATACAGGCAAATCGCTCGGATATCGTCATCAAAGACAAAACGAACAACACCTGTCTGTTTATTGACATGAGTGTCCCTTCAGATAGAAACGTCTCAGCGAAAATATTCGAAAAGCTTTCGAAATTTAAAGATCTGGAAATAGAAGTAGAAAAGATGTGGCACCTCAAAACCAAAACCTTGCCTGTCGTTACAGGAGCACTTGGCCTTAAAGAAAGGTACTGATAAATTTCTGGAACAAATACCTGGAAACCCAAAACTAGAAGAAGTCCAAAAGATTGTATTAAACAGCAAAGCTCATGTTCTTAGAAGAGCCCTGTCGGTCTAAATCATTTCCCTTTTTACACTTTAGTCGTTTTATGTCATACGTAAAAATGTAATTCTGTCCTCTTACTGTTCTTAATATTTCCATCTGTATTCTCGTCTCCTTGGTGTTCGTAATATTCCCATGAATGTAAAATATAACGTTCTTACATAGGCTAAACTTTTATATAGATTTGTTTTGTTACTGTTAGTCTTAATGTTTGTATAATTTGTAACTGTCTCATATACTGTTCGTCAATTGCCTTTGTTCAATGTGGATAATTTTGTTGAAATGTATTACCTCAAACTTCAATCACCCAAGGTCGCTGGTATCGACACGGTGCTTGATTTCAATTAGCAAATCCAAAGAAAACTAAATAATAATAATAATATAAGAATATCAATAATATCAGGCTCTTGGCTGTGAAATCGAAAATTCGCTACGTTTCTGTCAAGGTTGAATGTATTGTAGTCGGATGCTTGGACATAGTCTGAACGAATGTTCTACGTTATCATGAGCTCCTTGAAATCCCTAACATCGTGGGAAGCATACACATTCTGAGGAANAAAAGCGTTTCGTGATGACATAGGTATGGAGTTTGGTCTAGATAAATGTGCCAAGGCAACTTTTAAGCGAGGAACACTAGTTACGTCTTAAAATATAGAGTTAGATGATGAAACCGTAATAAAACAATTAGATCAAGAAGAAACTTATAAATACCAAGGAGTAAATGAAGACGATGGTGTACAGCACTCAAAAATGAAGGAGAAAATACGAAAAGAATGCATCCGTAGAGTAAGGTCAGTCCTGAAAACCGAATTAAATTCTAAAAACAAATTAACAGCAATCAACACTCTCGCGATACCTGTTGTTATTTACAGTTTTAATGTGATGGATTGGAACCTTAGTGAACTAAAAAATATTGACACAAAACTTAGAAAGCAATTGACATCCAATAGAATGTATCACCCAAAGTCAGACGTAGACCGCCTGTACGTCCCTAGAAGTAAAGGAGGTAGGGGGATGATTCAGTTGGAACTATCGTTTAAAACATCAACGATTGGTCTCTTGCAATATCTAGATCTAACCAATGATTGGATGCCTCAGTTAGTTAGAGTACATGAAAACTCCAAAAAGTTACACTCTGAAGTGAGTGAATCAGATAAATTCTCGGGCGAATTAGGTATCGAAAACGAAAACATCGAACATGAAACACCAACAGTAGCCGCAAAGAGTAGAAAGCAAAAAGCTAAGAAAATTGGACAAGGTAAACTCGAATCTAGGTGGCATGAAAAACCTCTCCACAGACAGTTCGCAGCTCGAAGCAAACAAGCTGATGTAGATGAAACCACAACCCATCAGTGGCTGAGAAGCTCCCGACTTAAAGGGGTAACAGGGATTATTCTTCAAGCCCAAGATCAAAGTTTATTCATCGGAAATTATCAAGCTAGCATCTTGCATAATGGTGCAAGAAAGGTTTTGTGAAGACAAGGTTGAGACAATTGATCACCTTGTGTCTGGTTGCTCAATAATAACACCGAATGAGTACAAAAATCGCCACGACAGAGTAGGCCAATATCTACATTGGAGGATTTGTAAGCACTTTTCTATTGAAACGGAAGCTAACTGATACGAACACCATCCAGAACCAGTTACTGTATCTAAAAATGTTACGATTATGTGGGACTTCCCAATTCACACAGATCGTACCATACAGGCAAATCGCTCGGATATCGTCATCAAAGACAAAACGAACAACACCTGTCTGTTTATTGACATGAGTGTCCCTTCAGATAGAAACGTCTCAGCGAAAGTATTCGAAAAGCTTTCGAAATTTAAAGATCTGGAAATAGAAGTAGAAAAGATGTGGCACCTCAAAACCAAAACTTTGCCTGTCGTTACAGGAGCACTTGGCCTTAAAGAAAGGTACTGATAAATTTCTGGAACAAATACACGGAAACCCTAAACTAGAAGAAGTCCAAAAGATTGTATTAAACAGTAAAGCGCATGTTCTTAGAAGAACCCTGTCGATCTAAATCATTTCCCTTTTTACACTTCAGTCGTTTTATGTCATACGTAAAAATGTAATTCTGTCCTCTTACTGTTCTTAATATTTCCATCTGTATTCTCGTCTCCTTGGTGTTCGTAATATTCCCATGAATGTAAAATATAACGTTCTTACATAGGCTAAACTTTTATATACATTTGTTTTGTTATTGTTAGTCTTAATGTTTGTATAATTTGTAACTGTCTCATATACTGTTCGTCAATTGCCTTTGTTCAATGTGGATAATTTTGTTGAAATATATTACCTCAAACTTCAATCACCCAAGGTCGCTGGTATCGACACGGTGCTTGATTTCAATTAGCAAATCCAAAGAAAACTAAATAAAAATAATAATATAAGAATATCAATAATATCAACCTCTTGGCTGTGAAATCGAAAATTCGCTACGTTTCTGTTAAGGTTGAATGTATTGTAGTCGGATGCTTGGACATAGTCTGAACGAGTGTTCTACGTTACCACGAGCTCCTTGAAATCCCTAACATCGTGGGAAGCATAAAGATTGCAGCACCTCTGGGAAGCATACACATTCTGAGGAAAGTGCTACGTATCTGAGCCGCAGTAAGGGACTACGATAGGGCAGTATCTACCCAGAACGTAAACTCTATCCAGTGTTCACAGCAAAAAGAATATAATAAATATCATTTATCTGATATTCAAAAAGAATGTGCTGCAAAATAATTTATTTAAAAACACCATTAATGGAGAGACGACCAACAGGTCGCCACTGAAAACAACCTGCTTACAACAACACAAAAGGCCTCTTTAAATATCGAGGCAGGCTGAAACTAAGGCGTACAAATTTTGTACAACTGACTGAGATACGCAGAATTTTAATGAAAAGGTGACCTAACTAATCTGATAACGTTTTCAAGTCTTACATATATAATTTTTAATCATTTTAATCAGCGTGTCAAGATTTATGTTGTTCAACTCTTGCACAGTTTCTAATTTCTACGCCGTTGGTTAAGCTTTATGCTGATAACGGAAATTTTTTTTTTTAAATATTGAAATCTCAGAGGGTAAGAGCCTTNTTTGTTGAAATATATTACCTCAAACTTCAATCACCCAAGGTCGCTGGTATCGACACGGTGCTTGATTTCAATTAGCAAATCCAAAGAAAACTAAATAAAAATAATAATATAAGAATATCAATAATATCAACCTCTTGGCTGTGAAATCGAAAATTCGCTACGTTTCTGTTAAGGTTGAATGTATTGTAGTCGGATGCTTGGACATAGTCTGAACGAGTGTTCTACGTTACCACGAGCTCCTTGAAATCCCTAACATCGTGGGAAGCATAAAGATTGCAGCACCTCTGGGAAGCATACACATTCTGAGGAAAGTGCTACGTATCTGAGCCGCAGTAAGGGACTACGATAGGGCAGTATCTACCCAGAACGTAAACTCTATCCAGTGTTCACAGCAAAAAGAATATAATAAATATCATTTATCTGATATTCAAAAAGAATGTGCTGCAAAATAATTTATTTAAAAACACCATTAATGGAGAGACGACCAACAGGTCGCCACTGAAAACAACCTGCTTACAACAACACAAAAGGCCTCTTTAAATATCGAGGCAGGCTGAAACTAAGGCGTACAAATTTTGTACAACTGACTGAGATACGCAGAATTTTAATGAAAAGGTGACCTAACTAATCTGATAACGTTTTCAAGCCTTACATATATAATTTTTAATCATTTTAATCAGCGTGTCAAGATTTATGTTGTTCAACTCTTGCACAGTTTCTAATTTCTACGCCGTTGGTTAAGCTTTATGCTGATAACGGAAATTTTTTTTTTTAAATATTGAAATCTCAGAGGGTAAGAGCCTTAGCAGAGCGTTAACTATAAGTACCATAAGCTATACCGCCATCTAAAAAATGATCTTTCTTCATATGACAGTATTACGCTTTCCCATTATCCGATGGTGTCGGTGTCTTCTTAGACAGATCATACTTCGGTATTCCTACAAAAACACTTAAAAGGGTTATGCCTTGGCTTTAGTCCGTGTTTTATATGCAGAATTCCTAAAGAAAAGCTGGAAAATCAGTGACATCTGTCATTATCCAACACTACTGAAGCGACAAACAGGCGGTATCATATGAGCGTACCATGAATAAAAAAAAGCCTACTATGAAAAAGGGAATAAAATAATGTAAAGTCAAGTAATGAGGCAAAGTAATAATCAATGGAGACTCTAGCCTAATAAAATATAGAACTTCTAATTCAAATTGAGAGAGAGAAGAATTAATTATTATCCGACCTTTATCAAAGTAACAGACCACAGTCTCAAGAGATTCGTACGTACACCCCTTTAAAGATGTCCAGAATGCTGTTTCTTACAGTCCTATGTTTTTATGTTTTGCTCTTTTCCTAACCTTAGTAGGTCCGGTGCAGTAAATAGACTTAACGAATTAAAATTAGAATTTTAGTTACACAATTAAAAAAAGAGATTTCTTGAAACAACGAAAGTTATAAGCAGGCTGGCTTAATTCAGTATGACAGTGTCATGCTTAAAGACAATGACAGTATGGCACTCAGATGCAACTAAGTGTAATAATAAATGATACCTTTGGAGGGCTTAACAGGAAAAAGTATGACAAAATGAACAAAATTCTTGATTTTAACGTAGTTCAGATTTCCCAACGATGTAATGGCAATATTTTTTGAGTCTTAAATTTCTTATTTGTGTACTTGCTGAACTGTCAATGATCTCTGTCGTACCTTTGTTCAAATTTTATTTGAGTATTGTACAATTTCTTTGCCCGGCACTCCAGTGGCAGACACAGAGGGAAGGATAAGTCACTAAAATTGTTTTTTTCAATTACTTCCCTCATAGAATCAAAGTCAGTTGATTATGATGCCACTCAAATGCCAGGAGAACCAAAAACCCACAAAAGTAACATCCAACGGTTTATTAATGATACTGCCTACTCTAGTAAAGAGTGAAATTAGTATGCCAACCATTACTATTCAGTTAATCTCTCCACGATGCAAACGTCAATTAAAAACTTCAGAAACAGTTAAGCCGAACAACTTTTTTGAAAAACGGTTACTCCTAAATTATAATTATAACAGGTTAATGAATTATTCTCCCACTTTATAATTCAATGTAACCACATCTTTATATCTATTGTATATACCTCTAACTACCTTAGTTGGGGGGTGGGTGAGTGGGTAGGTGTGGTTTCCTCTCGGTTTCATTTGTTTTACTTTTTTTATTGCTTCTAGCGTCATTTTTCCCAGTCCATGGGGTCAGGCAATGCCCTTCAGGGGGACTTTGTTGTAACAATAAGCAATTTCTTGGCCGCATGCTCTTCCTAAACCTTGTCTTTTTTATGTTCCAAAGCTATTTGCCCGCTCGGGAAATCGAACCTGGCTCTTGGTTACAATTCAACTGCACAGACCAATAACAAACCGTTAAGCCACGGGTCCCTGGTCTCGGTCTCTTCTAAGCTCAAAAAGAAAATTACTTGGAGCGAATACCACCATGTCCTGGTAACTAAAATCATCTTTACATTATGAAAATTTCTCTAACCAACTATTGGTAGTTGTGACAGGGGCGGTGCGATGTTATGTCTGTAAGTCACATATCTTCTAAAAACATTTCATAAAAAAACAGTGTATACCTAATGCTTTCATGACAAACAACAGTGCAGATCTATTCTTCTAAAAGTATATTTCCATTCGGTATATGAGCTGCGCCTGCTGCCTAGTCTACTTCCCATCGTTATCCACTGGAGTTATGATCCCTTTCGCTTTGTTTATTAAAAACCCCAGTAGTGCTTTATTTCCATTAATGATTATATTTGCTGAAAATACAGGTGGAACATAATAAAAGTTCACTGCAGGTAAATAAGTAACTGGGTTAAATGTACAAGGGTAGCTAAAATAAATTAGACACCAAGTCTTTATCTATAACGACACGTTTTAGGAAATTATAACCTGGTACGTCTTCTCTTTATCTTGTTTTTCTCTCATCCGTCACTCAATCTCAAAAAAAACGTCTCTTTACCTCACCAAAGTTGAGGTAACAAAATTAACTGATGAAATCTCAGCTATCTTTTTAATACATTTAATACTTTTACCCAAGTTAATACGATCTATAACAACTTTGTGTGTGTGTGTGTGTGTGTGTGTGTGTGTATGTGTGTGTGTGGGGGTGGGGTGTGTGTGTGTGGGGCAGTGTCAATTCTTTCTTTCCTCGTTGTTTCTGTTGGTTATGATATATTTGAATCTTTTCTTGAAATTCAAGAACCCCTATAAGTACTTACGCGTTTATTGGTACAAATCCAATTTCTCCCTCTCGTTTATCTCATAATACTTGTTTACAGGCTGCAGTTTTCAAAAGTCCCAGTGCCCCAATGTTATTGGTGCCCAGATGAAGCTCAGTTAAGTATTCACGTAAAGGAATCCACAGTTAAGATCCTGATCAATATGTAACACCATGGAATAACTATGTTTCAGAAACCTGGTCGCCTTACATTTGGTAAACAACTGTAAACTTAACAAAACATGGCAAAGCATACCTCACATTTGGATAAATATTCAGAATACAACTTGTCCCACTCAGCTTGGTATGATAAAAATAAATCAATTTGATCATGCTCAAAGAAATCCGCCCTAAAATGAAAAACGAAATCTTATTTCACCAAATTAAATTGGAAGCAAACATTGCTTATTATAGAAAGAAATATTCGTAACAAACTGACAACTCTGTGTGTGTGTGTTTCTGTCTCTCTCTTTTTGGCAACATATGCATATAACTGGTACCAACGAGATACGCTTACCAGAACACGTCCTATGAAAGTACCTATAAAAAAATTAATACAAGCCACATTCCGTCGATGAGACAAAAACTGAAAAGTTGGACCTATTAAATTACGATCACGTCTCTGAACACGATCAAGAACCTCAAGATAAGGTGACGGAGCACCTGTCCAGATAAGGCTTTAGCATTGCATGCAAGGGCGGATGGTAGATTTATAGAGATAAAAGATGCCCTTTGGCGTAAGGTAATTTCTAGCACGAAACAAGAACCAACCTTTTTAGAAGCAGACTTACCAACAGATCGCATAGAAGAACCCTAAGAAGGATCAGGAAAAAATGACAAACCAAACATCCTCATTAATAAACATTAGCAGCCTCATCAGGGTTAACATCAGTATATTATTCAATGAATATTGAAGGTAGATAAGTGCACACCTTTCTATTGAATGACGTCAGTTGGGTTTTAGTCGCACTGAAAGAAACCAGCCATTTCCTTTCCTATTGTCTGACACCTGAAGATCAGATTCTAAAGCTACCGCAAGTTTCCCTTGTTCATGCTGAGTTGCCTTGTGGTCAATGCCAGAGTATGTTGTACTGTCATCAGCATAGCCATTGATAAACTGAAGCAAACTACCAGTAGTATGAGAAACGTCGGTCTAAAAAATAAAAGCTCGAGGAACTTCAGCGGTAATGGAATATTCATCAGATGTAATCCCATCAAATGTAACACGCATTTTATGTGAGAGAAAGGACTGAAGGTTCCAAAGGCGCCTCCACAAACACCATAATCAGAAAGCTTTTAAAGCAAGCCAGTGTGTCACAGATTATCAAATGCCTTGGAAAGATCAAGTTCCACAGCTCGTCCTTCACCAGACGTATCCATAAACTTATAGGTACGTTCCGTTATTACAGTCAAAAGGTCACCAGTGGAGCGAGATCTGCTAAACTCGTACTGGATATCAATAAAGAGACTTATGTTTTGCAAAGATTCTACCTGTGCATTGCTGATAAGTTGTTTAAAGACCTTACTAATGACAGAAAGAAGACTTACAGGTCGATATTTCCGTGGATCAGATGGGTCACAACAACATTAGAAACCTTTCAGGATAGCGGAGAACAAGATTTTGATAGCTAAAGGTTAAAAAATTTAGCCAGCAAGGAAAATAGCTCTGAGGCACACTCATTCAAAACAACTGCTAGAGTAAAGTCTGGCCCGTGAGCTTTAGCTTAATCAAGCCCGTGAGCTTTAGCTTAATCAAGCCCGTGAGCTTTAGCTTAATCAAGCCCATGAATAATCTCTACAGTTAACCTAGGGTTTATGATGGCAGAGTCCAAATCTGATCAGTTTGCGGAGGAAACTCTCGCAAAAAGTCGGTATCATTTCGGAACGAATTGGTAAAAAAACAATTCTCAACAAAAATCAGCCTTTTCCTAAAGGAAAGGGAAAATCGAATACCATCAAAGAGTAGTGGAATAACAGGCTTTCCAAGAATTCAAAACACTACTGTAGATCTTCCAGAAATTCTAAGTCTTTGAGTGAAAATAGGTTCTCGAACTAACTCTGCATAGCAAGATCTAGCATCAGAAACCACCCTCTTACAAGTCTTGATTGCGATAAGCAATGGCTGAAGAAGAACGCGCATTTAAACATGGTGCAGAATGTGGTTTGGCTTTGTAACTATGACTAGATACAAATGCTTCAATACCAACTTGTGTCAACTTTGTGAATTCCGTTGCAGCATCAGAAGCTGATTTGCTAAAGACTATGGAATAGCACCAAGATATTGAAGAAGTCTATCCAAGTCAGCCTGACCAAATTTCAGGGACTTAAGATGATATGGCTTCTCAAAGAGA
>RDPX01000161.1:912297-927944 GCA_003991215.1 Morbakka virulenta
GTGATTGTAGGGCACATGAAAAAGAGAATGAAAAGGTCGAAAAGTATCAAGATTTAAAAATGGAGCTGAAACGTCTTTGGTCGTTAAGAAAAGTGAAAGTGGTACCAGTAGTTGTTGGTGCCTTAGGCTGTGTGAGCAAAAGATTTAATAGCTGGATGGAAATGTTAGGTCTTGAAGTAAATGTTGGAATTGTGCAAAAAACAGCCTTACTGGGATCTGCGAGGATAATTAGAAAAGTAATGGACATTTGAAAGAACCCTCTTAGCCCTTGGCCAATAGTTGTGGCTCGCCCAAGAGGAAAATACTCGGCAATACGAACAGCCTGTGCGAAAGCTTTAAAACAGATAATAATAATAATAATAATAATAATAATAATAATAATAATAATAATAATAATAATAACAATTTCAAAAATCAGTCTATCAATTTATATAATGTGGAAGGATAATAAGGATATCATTAACTTAAGTTATGAGGAAATACCTACAGGTAATGCTCGGGATCAAATTTGCAGTTTTCTGCTGCTATCCTTTGTTCTTTTCTTTGCACTTGACTTAAAGTTTCCGGTTCTTTGACATCAATGACGTCACCAAGTTCATTCTTTTGAGAAATAAAAATGGGATCCAACTTAACGTTTAGAAATAGTATGGGCACAGCAGAAAAGAAAAAAACCACACCAAACACTTTGCAGGATTCACTACGTCAACTGGTACGACTAGTAGTAATATTGAGGAAATGGATGCAAATAATGAAAACCATTAATTACTTTCTGATTTTTCGCTCTTAATAAAAATTACAAAACGTTTCAAAAATGGTCACAAAAAAATATGTGAAACTGAAACGTGCTGGAGAAATTAAACGTATTGGGCAAAGAGAGAAAAACTCAACAATAATTAAAACAAGCCGATATACTTTATCGGGAAAAAAATTCGTCTGGGAAAAATTTCGTCACTTCTGAAAATTTTGTCACTTTTCCCCAACAAATTTTTAAAATTCGTCATTTTTCCTCGTGCAATTATTAAAATTAAAAGGCCTTTGGATATCACAAAGCAAGAAGTCTTTATTTAGTTACTATTAATACTATAACGAAGATATAATATTGCTAACAGCTAACCTAAAACAATTATGTCATGTTTATTTGGATCACCATTATCGTTTTTATTATTGCCTATAGTGTTTATATTAAAATCAGCATCCAGGTCACTCACTTCTTCTTCATCATCTTCATCATTGCTATCTTCAACAAATCCAGTATAGTTCCAATCATAAAGGCTCGTCACAAACCGATTCATCAAATCTGGTGTTAATTTATCGTCGCACGTGAACGTAAGTTGTAGCGGAATTTCTATGTCGCCTGATGGTATGGGTGACGTTCTATAGGTCAAAGACTTGACATGACCAATAACCTTACCGCCTTCGGTCTTAATAAAGAAGTGAACATGTCGTGATATTTTACGGGGGATATGACCTATAGTTACGAGGCTGTCGAAGAATCGATTCTTAATTCTAATGGTACATGCATATGGATCGACTTCCAATGAGGCTTTTTTTGTTTCCATCTCGACGGTAACTTTTTTTCCCACTTTAGCAATTGTCCAAGAAGTATGTTTGTATACATGGTATCCCCTTGAAGCAACAGTTGTAGTGAATGAATAAGCCATACTCTTTCTCAATTACGAAATACAAAAGCAAAATCTAATAAAGCCTCCTGTCTTGTGTGTTAAAATATTGTTCTGATGTTTGAATTCGAATAAGCAGAGAATTCGAAATTCGAATTTGAATCTGTCTTATTGTAGTTTTTCTTGTGCAGATTTCATTTCACATTTGTTTACGTTAAGGAAAAAACAGTTTAGCAGCAATGGCGAAAGTGAAAGATATTCGTGTCTTTTTAAAGGGTCGGAAGGAGACTGATGCCGAAGCTCTTGTTGTAAGTGCAACTGCTGATGTTTCACAATCAGAACTAATGATGGTTGAAAATGAGATAAAAAAATCAACACAAGTCAGAAAGCATTATAACAAAATTGTCACAGAAACAATCAAAAGAGAAGCTGCGAAATATGCACTATTTCATGGAACCAAGGCAACGATTGAGCGATTCAATAAAGTTTATCCGAAGTACACTTTCGTCAGAACTACTATCAACGCCTAGAAATTCAAAATGAAGAAGGAAAAGGATGGGAATACAATTTTTAAAAAGAAAGGGCGACCAAACATAGTTTCAGACGATTTCATGAAAAAGATAAAGACCGTTATGATTGAAACACGGGCTGCTGGAACTATGATAAGACGCCGCATTGTAATAGCTATCGGCAATGGAGTGGTGAGGTCAAGTAGTTCGACACTTTTAAAAGAAAATGGGGGCTGATTGGAGTTAACCGAAGATTGGGCACGAGGAGTTATCAAGTCAATGAAATGGACAAAGAAGAAAGGCACCACTGGGAAAATAGAGCCATCTAAACAATTTCTATTAGAAGAAAAATTAACTTTCCAAAAGAAGATTTCTAGTGTAATTTTTGAACATGATATTCCTAAAGAACCAATCATCAACTCAGATCAAACATCACTGTCTTAGTAAGTCCAGGTAAATACACTTTTGACATTAAAGGTGTGAAAACCGTTCCGATTAAAGGAATTGACGAAAAGCGACAGGTAACTGCAACTTTCGCTATTTCTATGTCCGGAGAACTTCTTCCCATTCAAGTGATCTATGAGGGGAAAACTGAAAGATGTTTACCTAAGTATACTTTTCCAGACAGTTTTGATGCAACATTTTCTGAAAACAACTGGTCTAACACTGAAAAGTCTCTCAGCTTTTTTAGCAAGATCGTTTTTTCCCATTTCAAAAAGATTCGAGAATCCATCAGTTACCCAGATGAGCAGATGAGTCTTGTTATAATGGACACTTTTAAGGGGCAAGACAACGATGAAGTAGTTCAACTTTGTCAAGAAAACAATTGTACCCTTATTATTGTTCCGCATAATCTAACAAATAAATTTCAGCCGCTTGATATCACTGTTAATAAGCCAGCTAAAAGTTTTATAAAGGAAAAATATAATAAGTGCTATGCTGAACAAGTAACAAAACAACTCAAAGAAGGTAAAGCACCAGGAGACGTAGAAGTTTCTTTAAATCTATCAAAAATCAAACCATTACATTCAAAACGGATCTATGAGATGTACGAGTACTTGCGAGGGCGTAGTGGTTTAATTTTGAACGGCTTTAAATAAGCAGGGATCACAGAGACGGTAGAAAAATCTGAAGAAGTCTCTGAAAAAATTGAAAACCCGTTCCTTGCTTCTAGAAATGATAAGAACTTATTTGAAAGCTATTAAAGTTTTCGAATGCACAATTTCTTGTTGTATTTATAAAACTTATTTGATAGGTATCGTTTACTGGTTTTTAAAGCTGTACGATTTTTAAAGTTTTCAAAGGTACAACTTGTTGTTTTTATCATTGTTGTTATTTTCTTTTCATTTCCTTATTTTCACCATACGTTAGCCACATTCATAACGCACGGCCAGAAAAGGCGGGAAATTGCTTGCAGGGAATCTTTTTTGATAACAGTAGCCATCAGATGTAAAGAAAACACATTATACAAGCAAACCAAAAAATCGTGGAAAAATGGTAGTGGGGAAAAAAATTTCGGGAAAAACTGCTGGTCGGGGAATAAAATATCGGGGAAAAATTTCGTCGGGGAAAATATTTTTTTCCCCGATAAGGTATAAGATACTCGTTAAATCCGAACGAAACATGCCAAAAATGCATAATTGACCTGCTGTATTAAATAAATGTGCGTAAAATCCCTGTGATCATTAATATTTAAAAAATGAGGCTAAATATTAACGCGAAATACAAAAAAATTCTTTTTTCATTACTGTACAAATACAAATGCTGGGTATTAAGTTGGATGTGGTTGTTGCCTGCACTAACATCTAATAATAAGCTGAAGTTAATCTGAACGGCTCAATGTTGTTTCTTAAATCAGCACGTGCCGAATTCCCAGCTGAAGCAATTGCTGTTGCTCTCGCAACTTGACATTACTGTATCTTCTCCTTATCAGTTGTGTACAAATATTTTTCGTTAATCGGCCATAGATAGATTTTAAGATGCAGCGTTTAAAATCTACTTTAACTGTTGCCACGCCACAACATGGATCTCCTTGCAATATTTGTACAACAGATGAAGCAATATAATTACTGGACGACTGTTTTTCGACGTTTTTAAAAGTGAATTAGCTGTAAAGTGTAGAAGTTGCGGTAGGTGTGTCACGCTGCTAAGCACCATCACTGATTATATTTTAACACACGATGGCTTCTTCGATACAATAACCCAGGGGTTCGCAACCTTTCCCGTCACGCGACCCCAAAATTTAAGCCTTTGAAACAAGCGACCCCAACTCTCTATTTTCATGAAATTTCTCAGGAAAAGTCATCAAGGCCAGTATGGAATTGCACATACATGTACTTGTACTTCTCAATGTACAGCTTGCACAGTTGCATGCATTCAGTGACGGAGTGAAAATTAAGGGAGCCCGTCATATCAACACTAAAGCATGATGTTGTTTTATTAAGTTTTTATTAAATTTAGACATGCTTTAGTCATACAATCTGTAAAAAACAATAACACTTGTAATTGAGTTGTAACAGCGCCTTGTATTCATGTCCTATACAAGATTTCGTCTTTCTCCCCGCGACCCCAACCTAGCATCCCGCGACCCCAACCTAGCATCCCGCGACCCCAACCTAGCATCCCGTGACCCCAAGGTTGGTAACCACTGCAATAACCATTGATCTGGCTCTCATGACATCCCATAAATAAAATGTTTTATTTTTCAAATTAAAGGCTTATATTCCTTATGATTCTCTTAATGTATGAAGATGAATATATTATCAACGGGCGATTTTTTGTTTTGCCTTCATCGATCGGCTCAGATTGGGCACTACTTTCATTCAGTGATTAGAAAAGGGCAACTATAATATTTCTTTAATTTAACTATGACGGGGTTTGGTTTACCTTAGTAATACGATCATTATGTTCTTGTACATTTTTTGTTTAGATGGATGAAAAACCCTCTATTTTCTTCTCAAGGAACAAAAATATTTGTAATACTGGGCGGCAGTTGTTAAACCTCGTCAAGAAAACTCTAAAGGCTGATAAATGAGATTTGATACATGAGATCTTTTTAACTAGTATAAGTAAGATACAGAATGTATGACGGAAAATGCCGTAAAACGAGTCCAACAATCACAAAAACGTTCTGACTGAAAGTGGGTTTTTGAGATGGATAAATGAACCAAAGTCATTATGTGTAATTATTTGTCGAATCAATGTTGTTCTTTAAACCCAGGGCTTTGGTGCAGAAATGTTGGTGACAATCATAAACTCTGTGATAATCTTGATCTGTGATTTGTCTGTGTTATGTATTATTCTACTTCCAATACTAATATCACTTAATGTAATGTACACTAATTGAAATTTCAAAAAAAATTACAAAATATCAAAATATCTATCTATTTATTTATTTATTTATTTATTTATCTATCCATCTATCTATCTATCTATCTATCCATCTATCTATCTATCTATCTATCTATCTATCTATCTATGAAAAACTTCAAATCAAGTCGTTATTTGGGAACCATGACATGGTCGCTACATCAGAAGCAAGGATGCTGCAAGCTTCTCATTAGCCTTAATCCTTTTCAGTCCAAAAAACAATGTGACAGGTTTATTGTCAACCTTATCGCACAAGTTGGGATCATTCTGCTAAGCCTTCTCTAAGATATAAAGAATAATTTTCTTTCTCATTCATTTACCAGTTTAATTTGTTGACACGAGAGCCACACCCTTTTATTCATTTTGTGTTACATCCCTTTGTGGTATTCGGGAAACGTTGTTTGAAGTGTTTAAATACCTACTGGGCTTGTTGGAAACCAGGAGGTACACTTGTAAAACTTAAGCTTTGAGAGTAATAGAATATATTAAGGTTTAAATAAAATTTCAAAACTATAAAAAAGGGTATTCTAGGCACGATATGGTATACAAAACTATAGTAAGTACAGAAAAATCCTGACATACCCCAAGCCTTGCAAAAACTCCTGTTCTTTTATTTGCAAAACCATATTTGTATCCTGATACTGACAGCCGTTCCAACTCCTGTTAAAATGCATACAATTCAAATAAAAAAGTAATTAGAGTGAAGTAATACATACAGTGCTATTTACCCTGATTTGTTTTTGCTGTGTAATTCATGGATTTTCGTGACGATTTTGCATGGTTAAAACAGATAGTAGATCTATTATAATAGATCTACTATCTATTACAGACATAGTGATAATTATCACTATTTCTGTAATTAATACGGATCCCGATTAATAGTAAGCAACGTTTGAACTTAAGATTTCTTTGACAGGTCAAAATTCACCAGCTTTACAATTGCTGTTAATAGCTCTTTTTCGCGAGTGTATTCCTTCTCTTGTAGTGTTATGTTTTTATCTGTTATTGTGCTGTATTTTATTGTGATTGACAAATCCTGATCAAAAACTTCTACCAGCTACTTTTATCTATGAATTCTGTCAAGTTTTGATAAAGTAGCATTCATTTGTTGAAAACAGTCTTTGCTTCATACTGAAGAGTATATTGGATGAAGTGAAAAATACTATAATTTAAGTCTTAATATACTTTTACTAGTTGTTTTTAACTCTATACAATATACATTCTTTTTTTCAAAAAAAAATCCTTCGTGGGTCATTCTCTATCATGTTGCATTATTAAATTTAAAACTGTGTATTATACAATTTCTTTGCTAACAACATAAACATTGACTTGCATTCGTCGTAACTCAACATCACAAGGGGCAATTAGAGCTTGTTACTGATATAGTTTCTAAAACAATAATGTAGTGAATCAAACACTCGAACATTGAAATAAACTCACAGTTGTAGTAAGGTAAGAAGTCTCTTTCAAGATAAGTACTCAATAATGAACTCAATACTGAGCCCTAACTGAACAAAATACAAAAACCACGTTTTATATACTGTTTGGTACAGAAGTATCTGGAACATATGTATTGTTCATATTTGTGCTGACTGTGTTACTAAATCTGGTCTGTTCTGGAATTCTCTCCATTGTGTCTATTGTTCTTACTGCTGAGTCAGAAGATCATTCTCGAATGTCTATTGTGTAATGGAGATGCATCGTCATGCTTACACGCAGCATGTTCTCGATCTTTCTCTCGACTGTATCCGAGCTCTAAATAGAGTAACTTGTCGTCATACATTTCCGACAATAACGATGCTTATAAATACTACAAACAATGTGAAGGATGTATATATTAGATAATTTACCCCCACTCTTAAACTTTAAAAAAATTGTATACAAAAGGTTGGTAGCATCTTAAAGCCTTTCCGTAATGTGAATCAAATTAAATTAAGAGTATTTCAAAATTTGAAATATATTTAAAGACTCGTCATTTAAATAGTTTATGACATTATTGTCAGGTACTGTGATAGCAAATTTAAGATTTTTGTAACGTTATCATTCCTCAAATAGATAAATAAAGTCCCCTAAGTAAACCGGTATATTGCTAGCCAACCGATATATTGCTGGCGTCCCTAGCAATATATAGTACAGTAGACTCTCGGTATAACGAACCCCCGGTATAACGAATATCTCGATATTACGAACTGATGCCTCTGGCCATTGGCCCTTGCCTTATCAAACCCTTATAAATGCTTTCTATACAACGAACCTCCGATATAACGAACTCTCGATTTACCGAACCTAAAATATTTGCCCTACAAGCCAAAATC
This sequence comes from Morbakka virulenta, assembly GCA_003991215.1. Lineage (NCBI taxonomy): Eukaryota > Metazoa > Cnidaria > Cubozoa > Carybdeida > Carukiidae > Morbakka > Morbakka virulenta. Next base: position 920,110 of record RDPX01000161.1, read on the forward strand.
CTTCGATATAACGAACTCAAGGCACTAAAATGGAATGAAGTCACTGCAATGTCTTCCAATTGAACAATTTTAAAATCATTCGAACGTCGAATGTACGTCAAGTTCGAGTTTTTAAAAAGTAATCACTGTTTATGTCAACCTAATCAGTTCTACACCTTAGTAACATGAATGGATTGCGAACAAAGCAAAAATAACACAGGCTTATGAAACTGGCAAGGTCAATTCGAAAAGAAAAAAATTGCTCTTTTAAAATATTTACAAATTTGTTTTCTCCTTCTAAATTTAAAACGCAGGGCACTTGTAAACCCTTGCCATCTCCAAGAGTGAATCTTTTACCAGATATTTTGGCTGTACAGCCTGCTTCAGCGTGATTTCGTAAAAAGTAAAATATTGTCTTCGAAAAACGACCTGATTTGCCCTTTTTTAAATGTCCAAACTATTTTTCCATCCTTAGTTTTTAAGCAGACTGCGTATTTGTCAACTACATTATCAGGTTCACAATGAACTTCCAATTCTTCCCACATCTCTGGAGACCATACATCTTTGTAAACATGACGCCCTTTGATTTCAGTTTAATGAAGCATTTGTGATATTACGATAATAGGTAAATCATCTTGGGATAAATCTTTTCGCATTTATATCAGCCATGTTTTTAGATAGAATGACACACTGATCTCTAACAAACAGCCTCTTGAAAAATGATTCGTGACGACGTTGCATTGCGTGATATCAACAAAAGCTATACAGTCAACTCTCTAATTTGATTCGAATCTAATAATTCGAATGTTTTTATAGTGTAAATAGTGTTTTGACAAGTTCGAATTTTCAGAATTCTAGCTTTTTCCAAAAATTAATTTAATTATTAAAAATTAAAAATTAATTATTTCCATTAATTTTGGGAAAATACCACTTTTCTTTAATTTTTCGATATAACGAACTCTCGATATAACGAACTTTTTTTCATTCTTCTTCAAGTTTCGTTATATCCAGAGTCTACTGCAGCCTACTGAACTCCTTGTCAATTAAAGGAAATTGTAACAACTGTATTCAAAAGTAATGCGAAGTAACAGTGACAGAAAATCCAATGGATACACAAGTATATGATTAAAAAGTAGCCTTGTCCAATAAAAGATACTCCCAATATAATTATTCTCAAAATACAATACAAAAGCTCATAAACGACAAGTTCAATACAACACTACTGTCTCTCCGATCTGGCAATAAATAAAAGTCTATCTTTTCCACAAGACAGTGTGCCTGCATGTTCTGCATTCCATCTGAAATATGTTATTGAGCATGTCTTTTTTCGGCCTTAAGTTCAATTTGATCTTCTATAATTCCGGGATTCGTCACAAAAAGGCTAAATACTGTAACAACTTGCATATTGGTATAACTGCCTGCATACTGTACCTCAAGATCACATAAGGATTGTTCTACTTCCCAACAAGAACCATCATCTTCATCATCAATGTCATCCACACCAACAGCAGCAGTGCCTTCACAACAATTTCCACCTTCATTTAATCTATTTTGGCCATCTGCAATAGATCAAGGACATGATATTAAACAATTATTCCTAAGACACAAAAACAGATCTAAAACCCTATCTATCACTAATTCTAATGCTCATCTGCAATAGAACAAGGACATGATATTAAACAATTATTCCTAAGACACAAAAACAGATCTAAAACCCTATCTATCACTAATTCTAATGCTCATCTGCAATAGAACAAGGACATGATATTAAACAATTATTCCTAAGACACAAAAACAGATCTAAAACCTATCTATCACTAATTGTAATGTTCATCAAGTAAGTGTATAATTTGTCTCTCCGCCATAAGTGGCATATCAGTGAATTGGGAGAGGGGAAAACAACAAATTAAAATGGCTAAAAAGTACAAAGAAAAATATCAAATAAGAAAAGTAGCCTTCTGTGCTAAAGTGGCTTTAACCCTTCCTAAAGGTGGAAGCTATCTAAATATTACGTAACCTTAAGCATGCCTTGCCTTTTTGAAGATTTGATAGGTTGTTGGCTTAAAGTTCCGACAACTTGCCAAAATGAGGTTAATTGAATAAATAAATGGATCCCAGGATTACCAATGCCACCTAGAGGAAAATATTTCGTGCTAAGCAATATTTTTAGCCATTTGTTTGTGTTTACCTTACGTCTGGTGTGTGTGGGTATTTCCAAATCCCTATTTCCCCTGTACATGGGGTTCCCAGTCAAATCTTATCCACCCGGAATGTTTACCATGATGCTCTTCGCGACCAACCAGTGCTCAAAACATAAGCTCTGGCACTTTGCTACAGTGTCGCGGAATACTGCCCCCCCTTCCCCCGTGTGGGCACGAAGGACTCACACGGGGATTGATACACAGCTCCGTACCGTAATGACAACGATTACAGGAACACTTTAGTCTAAGCCAATAAATTGGCTACCAATCAAATAAAACATTGCTCCCCCAAATGCACGATGGGTACCAGCGACACAACGGTTTTTTCATAGGTTACATCAACTACCGCATGGACGATCACTGAAAATATTAATGGATCGGGCACCCACTACAACCCGCATTGAGCCTAGAAATCCTTTCTACATAGCTGACCATGGAAAAAATAGGAGGTGGTGCGATGAGTGGAACAGTGATGTCCCTAGAGGGGTGGGAAGTAATTCACAATCCAGGTTTCGACACATGCAACAGTCATCATCAAATAGGCTGATATCTGGACATGGTCGGACGGCCACTAACCTGCATAGGTGAGGCTAGTGCCCTTCTCCTGTCTATTCCAGGTGCTGCCAGGAGCATATCAACCGCGTTATTGGATAACGTTCAGACCATACTAGAGTGTGGCCGAGATTTTAGGAGCTGGTTGGAGACATCTGGAGTGGAGGTATAAAACCACACGAAACTACTACTACTACTACTACTACTACTACTACTACTACTACTACTACTACTACTACTACTACTACTACTACTACTACTACTACTACTACTATTACTACTACCATTACTGCTACTACAGTGGCTGCAACCTACAAACTTTACCTTATAATATGATTTTTTTGATAGTTGAACATTCATACTTTTTCTTCATACCCATATATATATATATATGGGTATGATATATATATATATATGCTATTACTATCACTCTTTCTACTACCAATATTGGTAATACTATTACTACTAGCAGTAATACTACTACTACTACTACTACTACTACTGCTACTACTATTTCTATGCTACTACTACTTCTACTACTACTTCTACTACTACTACTATTAGTACTTCTGTTACTATAACTATAACAGCTACTACTGCTACTGCTACTACTGAGTTTGTACATGTTTTCGGAGATAGAATTGGGAGAGGGAAAGGATCAGTGAATAAAATAGATGAAAAATTACAAAGGAAAAAAATCAAAAAGTAAAAGTTACCCTTTGGGCCAAAGTGGCTATGAAACCTTGCTCAGGCTGAAAGACCCAAAACAACCCGAAAAATCCCCAACTAATTAGAAGCACACACAAAAAAAATGCTCATACCTACAACTTCAATAAATGGTACTTTTGCTTGACTTTTTTTTGGTGCTAGAAGTGTTGTCAAGAGGTCTAGGTTTGGAAAAACTTCACCCGGGTTTTCTTTAGGAATCTTCACCGAAAATATACCTGCGAACAAAAACCCCAATATTCTTAAAATTTTACCTCAAAATCCCAACTATCAACATGTTACCCGCTGGAGATAAAAATTAGGTTTAAGGATCCAGACAGCTTACATCTTTAATTTCATTTAAATTAACATTTTAATATTTGGTCAAAACAAATGGGGAAAAAATCCTAGGATACCGACACATTTTATATTTATCATTTGTATTTTAATTACTATTTTATTAAAGATTGTGTTCCTCAAAAAATGACCTTGCAAGGTTTTGTCTTTACAAATCTAAAAAAATATACCAAATAATGTAACCAGTTTGGAATTAATTTAATAACCAGCTTGAAACATGGCAAAGCAGTACATATACAACAAAACCCACCCCTAAACAAGAATGTTCAAACAGCTGGTAAGACAAATCTCCTTGAAATAGTGAAGTCATGTAGCGAAACTGATTTCACGACACATGAGGCCGACAGAAATGACCAAATAAGGATAGAAACTTCACAAAAAGTGGGTAAATTTAATAATTAATATTTTTAATTTTTTTTAGTTGTTTTTATTTTATAACCAAGGAAATATTTAAATACACGCTCGGGTGGGATTTCCTGTTACAAGTATATATATATATATATATATATGTATACTCAATCTGCAGACAGTACCGTTTCGCCCTTTGTGGGCTCATCAGTGCAGCACAGAGCTTCTGAGATATAACTCTCTGGCCATGTTGCCGGTGCAAACACAGCTTGAAAAGTTATTGTGGGATCCTGCCAGAGTGCTCAAACCACGCACGCGCAGTGAGCATTGCATATATATATATATATACAGCCATTAAAGTAGTTGAAATCTATATTCTTTTTCACTATTTAATACCTCACTTCTGTGCAAAATTTCATAATAGAATCACAAAACAATATTATTTTTAGCATTTGTTATGGCTGAAGTCGCTCGAAGGTGCAGTTAATCTGAAGTCGATAATAAAATGGCCATTGTCCAATACAATACAGTTTTACAATACAGTAATGATCATAAACTAATGTAAACCGTCTCTATCAGTAAGACAGTACCATGTGGATAAAATATTTTCCTAGGCTAAAGAGTCAAGTGAACATGGTAAGAAGGATCTTCGAAAAAAAAANTTCATTTAAATTAACATTTTAATATTTGGTCAAAACAAATGGGGAAAAAATCCTAGGATACCGACACATTTTATATTTATCATTTGTATTTTAATTACTATTTTATTAAAGATTGTGTTCCTCAAAAAATGACCTTGCAAGGTTTTGTCTTTACAAATCTAAAAAAATATACCAAATAATGTAACCAGTTTGGAATTAATTTAATAACCAGCTTGAAACATGGCAAAGCAGTACATATACAACAAAACCCACCCCTAAACAAGAATGTTCAAACAGCTGGTAAGACAAATCTCCTTGAAATAGTGAAGTCATGTAGCGAAACTGATTTCACGACACATGAGGCCGACAGAAATGACCAAATAAGGATAGAAACTTCACAAAAAGTGGGTAAATTTAATAATTAATATTTTTAATTTTTTTTAGTTGTTTTTATTTTATAACCAAGGAAATATTTAAATACACGCTCGGGTGGGATTTCCTGTTACAAGTATATATATATATATATATATATGTATACTCAATCTGCAGACAGTACCGTTTCGCCCTTTGTGGGCTCATCAGTGCAGCACAGAGCTTCTGAGATATAACTCTCTGGCCATGTTGCCGGTGCAAACACAGCTTGAAAAGTTATTGTGGGATCCTGCCAGAGTGCTCAAACCACGCACGCGCAGTGAGCATTGCATATATATATATATATACAGCCATTAAAGTAGTTGAAATCTATATTCTTTTTCACTATTTAATACCTCACATCTGTGCAAAATTTCATAATAGAATCACAAAACAATATTATTTTTAGCATTTGTTATGGCTGAAGTCGCTCGAAGGTGCAGTTAATCTGAAGTCGATAATAAAATGGCCATTGTCCAATACAATACAGTTTTACAATACAGTAATGATCATAAACTAATGTAAACCGTCTCTATCAGTAAGACAGTACCATGTGGATAAAATATTTTCCTAGGCTAAAGAGTCAAGTGAACATGGTAAGAAGGATCTTCGAAAAAAAAACCACATTTCTACCAAACCCACGTGACTCGGTACTGAGTTAATTTGATTTTATTTGGCTGATTTTATTTAGTAGATAATATTTAAATCGGAAATTAAATGTTGCCAGTTTCAAAATTAAGTCCATATTTATTCTGAAAAAAAACCATTCCGGATATATTAAATTTTTAGTAGCCAACCGGTCTACTTTTTTCTGAGGTGGCAGAGCCTCTGGATTTAATGACAAGATCAAAAATGGATGATTTACACAAAGACCAAAAAAATTGAAAATTCAATGAAATAAAGAGTCTACTTTCCAATGATGGTGATACGGGTCTCCTTAACACTCGAATGACTACAAGACTTCACATTTACTCCAGTCCTATTCAGATTCGGTCTAAAATATCCCCGAGAAATGTTGCTAATAGTACAAAGGAAAGAGATCGTGAATTTCCGATATAATGAACATGTGCATAAGCAGAACAAACACACTAGTCACATATTTTGATATTGCCACTCAAAATTAACCCCCTTCTTCCAACGTTTACCAAACCCAGAACATTACAATAACTCTGTTATTATTTGGATATTTAAGAATCTGACATTACTACCCTGTGTGAGTATGTATCCATCATTCCCCACTAAAAATTCGAAAAAGCCGAAACAAAATTCACACAAAAATACGACGTCAAATATTAATATAAAAATTAAGTGCTTTACTGATTGAAAGGTGTTCATTAACTGAGTCCGGTGCCCGAAAGATGAGCACACGGTTTGTGAGCGTCTGACTCGTGGCTGTAGAGAATTAAAAAATACCTACCACTATTAGGGCACCAAAATACTTATGGAGGGGAAAAACACTTTTGTTCAGAGGTCATAGCATTGTAATCCTTCAGTTCCTGAAGGCAAACTGCAGTTAAAAATTACATTATGGTTTAAAGTTACAATGCGGGTTACTCACTTCAATGATTCTCAGCCAGTCCACAAAAGTCAACTTGTTGGTGTATATAAACCTTTACGCTATGCTGACCCAATATTTTTATTTTTATTATTATGTAGTAGTGGAGCAATATGAGGCCACAAAGGATTCAGGGGTAGAAACCCAAGCAAACCCATCCGACTCCCAGCCCGATATGGATAAGCTGAGTGCATGCATCACACCCAAGTGTATGCGATGTTAAATAAAACAACACATGACCTTGCAGGTGGGGCCTATTTAGGTTTCCCAGTTTAGGTGACCCATTCTGCTTAAAACGGTCTCCGTAGCGAGGCTTTACCCAAAAGCTCAGGACTAAGTGTGAACTCAGTACTCAGCTCTTCAGAACCTGCGATCCATGTTCACAACACCTAGATATGACGCTATTATTATTATTGTCAATAAAATGTAAATCTCAGACATGTTGGTCTAAAAAGTTCTTTTGTTCTGTTATCTTTGAGAGCGGGTAACAACAAGTCACCAGGGGTCTCAAAGTTCCTTCTCCTGTTTCTCTGAAGAGACAAGACTTTTCGCAGTATCCTCGCTGTTTCAAGCAGTGCCGTTTTCTGAATAATTGCCATCGCAATCTTCACACCCACCTTCTCCATGTATCTTTCAAACTTGTCTGGAATGACTCCCAATGCTCCAATTACTACGGGCATCACCGTAACTTTATTCATTTGCCATACATGACCTATTTCTTCTCTCAATATTTGGTACTTTTCAATCTTTTTAAGTTCTTTTTCTGCTACTCTTGAATCTCCTGGCACAACAATATCGATAATCTTCACTTCTTTGTTCCTCTTATCTACCAACACAATATCTGGCCGCCTTGTTTCAATAAATGTATCACACTGAATGGTGAAATCCCATAAGAGCTTGAAATTCTCATTTTCAATTACTGCTTCGGGTTGCTGTTCATACCATTTCTCAGCTCTTTCCAAGCCTCCTTTGTTGCAAAGTTGCCAATGAACATATCGTGCCACATCGTCATGTCTTTTCTTGTACTCCCTTTGAGCTAATTTTCCGCATTCACTAACCAGGTGACTAATAGTTTCTCCTTTTTCT
>RDPX01000161.1:928901-946175 GCA_003991215.1 Morbakka virulenta
AAATTACAAAAATAAGTGGAGAAAGGCTGCCTCCTTGAAAGATTCCTCTCTTAATGTTGATTGTTCCGAGAGACTCTCCACATGACGTCAATTCCGTTTTCCAATTCCTCATTGATCGCTGAAGAAAACTGGTCACATTTGGTGGTACTTGTGCCATTTTCAAACACTCGACTATCCAGGAGTGAGGTACCATGGCATAGGCTTTTCTATAATCCACCCATGCCAAGGCGAGGTTCTTTTGTCGTTTTTTGCAATCAGTGAGGATCATTTTGTCAATCAAAAGTTGGTCCTTCGTTCCTCTGCTCTTTTTTCTGCATCCTTTCTGTTCTGTTGGTAGAACATAGCTTTCTTCTAGCATCTTGTATACACTATCAGCAATTACTCCTGTCATCAGTTTCCATATGAGTGGGTAGGCAAGATATTGGTCTATAGTTATCAACCACATTTCTGTTTAACACTGTTCTGCCCATTGTCATCCAGGCAGGTACAGGAACCCTGCTATTTATCATTTCATTCATTTGTTTGGCGATCCTGTCACGCAGTGATGTCAACTTTTTTATCCAGTATCCTTGGACCCAATCAGGTCCAGGTGCTTTCCAGTTGGGTATCTTCTTTGCCTGTCCTGTTACCATTACAAAGTTTATCGTTATGTTATTCGGTCTTGTTTCCCCACATTAATCTTTTAATTCCTTCAACCATTTTGCATCCTTATTGTGTTGTACCTCGTTCCCCCAAATACTAGACCAAAATTGTTCGCTTTCCTCTGCACCTGGTGCTATGCCTTCACTTTTTGACATTCCATTAAATTCCTGATATACTTTCTTCTGGTCTTGCTGAAACAGCCTATTAATTCTAAATTGATTAACTATCTGTTCATACCCCTTAAGTTTTGCTACTTTCGCCTGCAGTTTTTGCTTCAGCTCTTCAATAACGACGTTTTCTCCTTTTTTCCTAATTTGATATTTCCTCTCCAGTTCTTTATACCTTTCCTTTCTAGTGAGTTTTCCTCTTTTATTTCTTTGCAAAATATTCACATGCTTTTTTAGTTCTTGGATTGTTCCTTTTATCCTTCTTTTCCACTAAGGTTCTTTCTTTGTATTCCTTCTTGAATTACCTGTCTTCAACCCAAGTTTTTTCGAGATGTAAATAGCAATTGCACCGATTAACTTATTTGTATCAGTTAAGTTTTCTGTCCTTATTTTCCCGATGATCTTATTTACTTTACCTATCCACTCTGATAGAACATTTCTATTTACTTTCTTGAGTCCTTTTGTATCACACACTTGGCCACTTCTCGAAATGTCAACTATCTTCTCAATCACACAACTTTCCTGTTCACTTTGTTCGTCGATTCTGTTGATTTGCACTGATATCTCTTCAGTTTGTCCAAGTTCTTGCACTTCTATTTCTGGCAACTGCCTGTTTGGATCATTCCCTTCTTCATTATCACTATCCACTTCCAAACTTCTACGAATTTCTTCCATCTCTACTGTGGTGAACCATTCATTTTTTCGTTTTGCCCTAGCCTGATCACATAACCTTTGTTCTGTTAATGTTGGTAATTCTATCTCCTTCCAGATGTTATGCATCCTTTTTCTGTAGCCTTCCATTTTCATCTTTTGGTTTNCACACTTGGCCACTTCTCGAAATGTCAACTATCTTCTCAATCACACAACTTTCCTGTTCACTTTGTTCGTCGATTCTGTTGATTTGCACTGATATCTCTTCAGTTTGTCCAAGTTCTTGCACTTCTATTTCTGGCAACTGCCTGTTTGGATCATTCCCTTCTTCATTATCACTATCCACTTCCAAACTTCTACGAATTTCTTCCATCTCTACTGTGGTGAACCATTCATTTTTTCGTATTGCCCTAGCCTGATCACATAACCTTTGTTCTGTTAATGTTGGTAATTCTATCTCCTTCCAGATGTTATGCATCCTTTTTCTGTAGCCTTCCATTTTCATCTTTTGGTTTACTCAGGAAATAGCGCTCCATCACAGCAACATTCAATTCCTTGTTCCACTTCATTTTGGCAGACGCTGGATAACGACCGGGCCCACCCTGCCATACAGCCTGCCCACAATACTTAGTATCATTTCCTTCAGCAACTTTAGTTGGTTTATGTTCATACCATTTGTTATTGACTTGAAGTGGCTATAAAACCTTTGTGGCTTATTGTGACTGATGCTTTCATCTGCTTTGCCACACATCCTGAATTTATTATCTTGTTGAGTCTTTTCAATTTTGCTTTCAATAAATTTTTTCTCACTGCCTGTTTTTGTGTTGCCATAATGACGGCCTCGGTTTCTCCATGGAGGCTTCCTTCTCTTAGTCACGACCATTGATATTTATCTGCCACATCCTCAGTTTGTTTGATGAGCTGGTCATCCAACACTTTCTCTTTCCAGTTGGTTTTCCTTTCTTCTCTGTTCCTTCTCTTAAGATTACTTTCTATTTCAACATCCTTATTCTCATCATCACCTCTAGCTGCAACTAACAGGTTCTACTTGCTGTCTTCGACATATCTTTTTAGATCAACTATGTAAAGATTAACAGTATCTTTAACGCTCATAAGTCCTCTTCCACCTTCTTTCCTAGGTAAGTATAATCTGTCGTCATTTCTCCCAGGATGGAGTCCATTGTGCATAATTAAGAGCTTCCTTGTTCTATGATGCATCTCTTGGAGTTCGGTCCTTTTTCCAGTTGAGAAAAGCAGCTGATTATCTCAACACAGGAATAGCCAACGCATTAATACCCTTGATGATATTTCCCCCATTTAACTTTGTCTCCAGTACCTTTCTCACTCTTCTCTTACATTGACGGTACACTTTCCCTTTTATCTCTTCTATCTGCACTTTATCTGCCTGCAATGTGCCTAAATACTTTTATCCCTCGCCTTCTTTCGGTGATTTCATAACTGTATCATCTGTGACTTTGATTCCATCTGATTTGATCCTTATCCCTCTCTGTTCATTACCGATGTTGAACACTCTTTGATCCCAAGTTCCATGCCAATGTCCTTGCTAAGCAATCTGACTCTCTGTATACGTAAATCAAGTTCTTTCTGCTCTTTTCATACAAATTAGGATCGCCTATGTAAAGTAAGTCATTGATCTTTTCTCTTTTTTCATAGTCATACCAAGACTTTGTCTTTTTCAATACGTCGATTAGGGAAATACGTATTATAACAAGGGAAACGGCTGATGACGAAACTCCCTGAAATATACCTCTTTTAATCTTAACCTCTCCTAGGGATTAATTACCCCATGTCAGCTCAATCCTCCAATCTTTCATTGTTTTTTCTATGAAATGAACTTAAGTATCGTTTATTCCTAGGATAAGCAAGCACTCCAAAATCCCGGAATGTGACACCATGTCAAATGCTTTCCTATAGTCAATCCATCCCACTGTTAAGTTCTTTTTCCTTATTCTAACCTCTCTGAGTATCATCTTGTCTATGTACAACTGACTTGCTGTTCCACTGCTCTTCCTTTTATATCCCTTTTCTTCTTCAGGCAGAAGCTGGTTCCTTTCCAAAAGCGAGCAAATTTCACTAGTTAATATTGCTGTTAGTAACTTCCAACAAAGAGGTAAACATGTGATGGGACGGTTGTTACTTGCATTTTTCACCCTTCGACTTGTCTTTCCATAACAGAACAGCTCGGCTCTTTGTCATCAACACTGGTGTCTGTCCCTCGAAGCATTCAATAAAAAAGCTCTCTTAATATTTATGTTGTAAAGTTTTTTAGCCAGAAACCTTGTACACTGTTTCGTCCAGGTCCCTTCCAGTTTAGTACTTTTTACAGAATCTTTTCTATTTTCTCTTCCGTCATATTCATTTCTGCTTGTATTGGTCCAGCATTCATTTTTGTTTTAAAGTCTTCTGACCACTTTAGTTCCTTATTGTGTTCGACCTCTGTACTCCACATGTCTGACCAGAACTGTCCTGCTTCATCTGTATGCGACACTTCACTTTCACCCTGCTCTCCTTCATCGTTCAGTTGTTTATAGAATTCACCCTCGTTGCTCATGAATTCTCTATTCTGTTGTTATTGCTTGGTTCTTTGGTTACATCTAGTAATATTTTCGGTTTTGGCTTTAATCCTTTGTCTGAGCTCCTCCTTCATAAATTGGAACCCTTTCTACTTGAATCTGTTCTTTCTTTGCAATGCATATGAATCTTTCTTCTGAACTACTTTCTTGTCAATTAAGGCATTCCCTCAACCTAGATCTCTGTTCAAATCTTTAACTTGTCCTTCAAGCCTACGTTTCCACCATGGTTCTGTTCTTTTCTCTCTCCTTTGCTTTTCGTTCCAAGTTTTTTTATCACCATCACAGCTCCACAATATAGTTTACCTTAATCTTGCCCATTACATTGTTTTTCACAGCTGCATACAGCTTTCCTTTTTTTCAACGCCTCTCACTGATGGTAACCTGTTTCTTTCCTTCTTTTCTTTTTTTTTTTGAAAGAGTTTAACGTAAGATATGAGCTGTACTAGTTATAACAATTTTCTGAATTTCTTGAAGCCGTGGTTCCCCGGGTATTTTGTCTAATATTTTACTACAACGGGGATTGTTGTGGTTTTAAGTTTCCACATTCTTGGAATTTCGATTTCCAAGTCCTTATACTTGCTACCTTTGTCAAACTCTTTCACGGCAATGTTTTGTCAGTTGGTATAGTCCTGTCTATCAAGGTGCATGTTTTCGATTTCGATCTTTAATTACTATGTCGGGTCTGTTGGCTTGGATAGTCCTATCTGTGTTAATCGGGAAATCCCAAAGAATCGGGCGAGAAGTGGGCGAGCCACAACTAGCAGCCAATGGCCAAGAAGTTTCTTTCACCTTACATCTCCAATACTTTTCGAAGTATCCTGGCTGTTCCCAACAAGGCTGTTTTTATACCACTCTAACACCTACTTCAATATCCAGTTTTTCCATCCATCCATTGAAATCTTTGCTTACGCATCCCATAGCACCTATTACCACTGGTACAACTAGCACTTTTCTCAACGACCAGAGCCTTATCAATTCCCTCTTTAGGTTTTGGTATTTTCAACTTTTTCATTTTCTTTGTCATGCACCCTATTATCTCCTGGAACCGCAACATCAATGATCATGCATGACTACCTCTTTTTCTCTACCAATACCAAATCAGGTCTCCTAGCCTCAATTACGTTGTCCCACTAGATATTCATGTCCCACAATAATTTCACTTTATCGTTTTCTACTGCTCCCTCTGGGCAATGTTCGTACCATTTTTTCCTTCCTGTCAAGTCCATGCTTTTCGCACAACTTCCAATAAATTAGCTTGGCAATATTGTCATGCCTTCTTTTGTACTCCCCCTGGGCTAGTTTTTTACACTCGCATATTAGATGTTATACGGTCTCCCCCTTTTCCCCGCACATCCTACACAGTGGATTTCCACTAGTTTTGTCGATTTTGTGCTTGACATAGTTTGTCCTTAACGCTTGTTCTTGGGCAGCGAATATTAGTGCCTCTATTTGCACTTTAAGATCACTTTGCACAACCCTTTTCCAACATAATCCTATATCTATTTCATTATTCATTTCACGGACGAACTGCCCATACATTCTTTTATCGTGCCATTTTAATTTGGCCTTGTTTTGGTTACTCCTATTAAATTCTTCCTTCCCCGTCAGGTTTCCAATCTCAATGATACCAACTTTCTTTACACCTTTTAGAAGCACTTCTTTTGAATCACGCAGATACAATTCCAAATTGTTCTCCTCACCTCGCACACAATTTTCAATCCTAATCAAACCTCTTCCACCATCTCTTCGTTTCACATACAGTCGATCAACATCACTTTTTGAATGGAAAGTACCGTACCTACTTAAAGTCTTGTGCGTTATTCTGTCGATTTTTTTCAATTCCTCTACTTTCCACTCAATAATTCTGCCTCCATATCTCTGGAGTGCAACGGCCGACGTGTTGATTGCTTTGATCTTATTTTTGCCATTACGATTGGGTGTCAGCACTAGTCTTAACCTTCTCTTATATTCAGCAATCACTTTGTCCTTCATTTCCTGTTCTTTTATCTCATCCAGTTCAAGGATACCAAGGTAAGTATACCCCTTTTCATCTACTTCTCTCATTACCTCTTCATTCGGTACATGGATTCCTTCAAACGTAATCATTTTCCCTTTTCTCAGAACAACCACTGCACACTTCTTTAAACCGAATTCCATTCCGATGTCCTCACTAAATAGATACACTGTTTGCACCAGGCTATCTATTTGGTTTTCGTTCTTCCCAAAGAGTTTTAGGTCATCCATATAAAGTAAATGGTTTAGTTTGTATTTACTCTGACCCCATTCGTAGGATGCCTTTACTTTTCGTAAGAGTAGGGAGCGTGGGTCATACACAAGACAAAAATCAACGGAGAAAGGCTATCTCCTTGGAATATGCCTCTATTGACATCCAACTCGCATAGATCGGATTCATAGGAAGTCAAGAGAAGTTTCCATCCCTTCATACTTAATTCAATAAAATTTCTGATATTTCCATCAGTACCACATATCTCAAGACACACAAAGATCCAGCTATGGGGGACAAAATCGTAGGCTTTTTTATAATCAATCCACACCATAGTTAGATTTGTCTTTCTTTTCTTACAATCTTCAAGTATCGCCTTATCAATCAACAGTTGGTCTTTAGTCCCTCTACTTTTTCTCTTGCACCCTTTTTGTTCCTCTGGAAGTAAGTTCTCACTTTCTAGAAAGCAGTACATTTCCTCTGATATTATACCAGTCATTTGCTTCCACATGATTGGTAAGCAAGTAATTGGTCTAAAATTATCAACTGCATTTCCCTTGGCTGCATCTTTTTGACACAGCACAGTTCTACCATATGTCATCTAAGTTAGTGTATCGTTCTTTCCTTCTGGCATTTCATTCAATTGAAACGCTATTCTGCTATGCAACTTGTTGAGTCTCTTTATCCAAAAACCTTGCACCCCATCGTGTCCCGGTGCTTTCCAGTTGGGAATCTTTTTGCATTGGTTATTGACTTTGTTCTCATCAATCAATATATTTCTCTGCTTCACCTTCCCCATCTCTCCTTTCATTACCTTCAACCAATCAGCTTCCCTATTATGCTCTTTCTCTACACTCCACATCTCACACCATAAGGTCTTACTTTCCTCAGCATTTGGGATATGACCGTCACTGTTTCCTGTCTGACCATTCAACTGATTGTAGACTTTCTTTTGATCAATATCAAACAATCTATTTATCCTATACTGCTCTATTCTTTCTACTCGGTATTTTTCCTTCACAAATTTAGCTTTGCCTTCTCGGTGATCACGAACCTCTCCCCCTTCAATGTTTCTAGAAAGCTAACATCCTCTTTCAGCTGTTTTATATCACTTTCAACGCGTCTCTTCCACCAAGGTTCTTGTTTTTTCCCCCTCTTTTGTACGCTTTGAGACCTAGATGATCTGCTACCCACACACCCGTAGCTTTGATTAGATTATTTGTTTGGGTTATATTTGTTGTTTCAATGAGCTCAATAACCCTCTTTACTTTAGCTGTAAGTCTATTCAGACTCTTTGTATCAACCTTCTTAAAAGAAATACCACTCGTAACTCTGCCTTCAATCATAATTTCCTGTAGCTGAATGAAGATCAGTTGTGTTTCCTCGTCCAATGTTTCAACATTCGGAATCGGATTTTCTATATCCTCGTTTGCTTCACGCAAGATATGATCAGTTCCCTTATCAGGTCCACTTTCGACATTTTCTGATTGTTCCCCCTCAGCTTCTACAACAGTCTCATTCTCCTTGTTATCTGCATCAATCCATCCTCTGAATACTTATGATATGATCGAAATATCTTCAAACTGTTAGTTGCAATCATAGTTCTTATTTTTCGTATTTTACCTTATGTATATTGCTCTGCTATATGCATTGAGCATATATGTCATCTCCTGTATATATAACAAAAAGTACTCAAAGTGTATATGAGAGCGTTATGCAGAAGGTGAAATATGAAAAGTACAAGTTATATTTGCAACTAACAGTTTCATGATATTTCGATCATCATGCAATATTTTGGCTGATGATCGAAATATCTTGAGTTGCAGTTATGACTCGTATTTTTCACATTTCACATTCTCTATGTATATACATATATATGCAATCTAAATTACTTGTTTTTCCGCATTTTTTTAAAGCCTTATCTCTACCAGGCGATTTTTGATGATCGAAATATCGTGAAACTATTAGTTGCAATCATAGTTCTTATTTTTATTTTTATGTATATACATGTATATATATATATATTTATATATATCTGTGTGTGTGTGAATGTATTCCTTTCTTTCATTTAATTACCTGTGTCTACATTGTAAGATACTGATTCAGTTCCATTTTCAATAAGCTGTCCAGGAAAAATCAATCTAAAAGAAAAATATATTGTTTTTATACAATATCTAATACAATATGTCTACAAACCAGATTTAAAACAGTTCTCTTAATCATTTACTATGTTCTCGGAACACCATCCTATCAATTCTGTGAAACTGCATACAAAATAATGAATATTCTTAATTTCTATGAAATTTTTCTTCTACAAATTTCATAAAATTCCAGGCAATTTCAATTTTGTACATAAACACATTTACATAAAAAAGATACAATTTCAAACGGCACAGATTATCCACTGAGCACTGTAAACATCTGTAGGTGTGTGTGCATTTGCAGAATCCTAAAATTACCTTAATGAGTATACCCTTTAACTACCCTGCAAAAATCAAATCACATATATAATGAAGACCTTTATTCATTTTGCCTCATGTATAATGACGTGGGATATAAAACTTTACTTTTAGACAGACTATTAGTGATCAAACCCCTAAAATTCAGACAAAATTTATGCTACTGCTGTTATGCAACAACAACAACCCATTTATTTATGTGGCATGTTTTTCTGCAATTTTAGGGTTTGCCACAATATTTTGGGCCATGTGCCTCTGTTACCTCCACTAGCTAATTTTAAGCCTGTCACTCTAAGATCTTCTTTAATCAAGTATACCCAAGTTTTTTGTGGTTGACCTCATCCTTTACTTCCTTCCACCACTAAATTAAACTCTATCTACAGATTAGCCTCTCTATGCTTAAGTTGTCCAGCCCATCTGAGTTTTCTAGTCCACATGCTTCTGCACATGTCGAAAATTTTGTTTGTCCTCAATGTTCCAATCCTGTCCCTCAGTCTGCAGCACCAATATTCAAACTTGATGGTGTTGACCTTGAATGTGTTACAACATTCTGTTATCTGGGTGATGTCATTGGAGATTCTGGTGGTTGTTCTGATGCTGTCACTGTTCGAATAAAATCTCCTTGGTGTAAATTTCGAGAGCTTCTGCCAATCCTCACAAACAGAGGGATTTCCTTGAGGGCACGTGGCTGTGTGTTTGTTACTGGTGATAAGAGGAGTTATACTCCATGCGAGTGAGACCTGGCCTATGACTGTTGTAGATCTAAACAGATTGGTTAGAAATGATAACTATATGGTCAGGTGGATTTGTTCATCTAAGCTCTCAGATAGATGTCCAATGGTACACCTTAGATTTCTCCTCAGCATTACATTTCTGGAAGAAGTTATAAGATGCGAGAGGCTTTGATGGTTCGGCCACATCAGTCGGTTGAGTGACGATAGTTGGCAGAAACGTATGCTGTCTTTTAAAGTGGATGGCAAGTGCATTGAAACTTTTAAATATAAATGAAGAATTGGGTGTGGATCTTCCGGCATGGAGAGCAGCAATTCATGGTAAACATGGCAAAGAAGTGCGTCCAACCCCAGCTGCTGGGAACAAGAGATGTTAAACTGTGCAGTAAGTAAGTATGCCTTCCTTTACATCACATAGGCCAAACACTCTGTAGATACAAACAGACAAAACCAAACCACTTTAGAAGGCATTTCCATCTTAGCATTCTAATTCATTTTTTTGGAGCTCCCTGTTAAGCTACAGTATCACCATCATTTTTATAGTTAAATCACTGGTGCTTATTTGGCAGATATCTAATTATATTACATCCATCCTTCATATCCACAGGGTATTCCCTAGTACCTGATAACATGCCCAATAACACTTCATCTTTGCATCTATACGTCAATGTTCAGGGTGGAAAAAATTGGAGCAAACAGAGTTTGCTTCAAAATTAGTGGTTATTGCTGATATAGTGCGGAGCTCATATCTGACAGGCAAACCATAGTCACAATACAAAAAGAATCACATTGGGGCAATAATCATTCATGGATACTAGTTAACTTCAAACTTTGGAAGCATTGAGACTGGTTTGGTATGTGCCAACAATACAATCATACTGAATGGAATAATTTGGAGTGACTTGCCTTTTAGTAACTCTAATGAAAAGGTTGGTAAGCTTTTTCTTCATAAAGTCCAAGCAGGTGACTAAAAGTTGATAAGCATTATTGAGGTATAAACAAGAAAGTGGAACACTAAAGGTTATCTGTGATATATTGTGTTACGTTTTTGACTGATATTATGTGAAGCTTTGATCTTGTTACACAAAGGTACATGGGCTTGTTACATAAGTTAAATACTTATTTGTCTATTTCTTCTATTTTATCCAAAATATTAATATGACTTTGCATGGGTCATGTTAAGGTTAAACAGTGTTGTACCATACCTTCTTATACAGCATTATCAACTAAAATTTGCCTTGCTCACTTTAGACAGATTTTTACAAGAAGTATTTACTTTGCCTGTCTCACTGGGCATTGAGGGCACAGGTTTGACTTCAGAGTGGTGGACATTGTAATTATTACAGGGTATATGATTCACCATGAATTTGTGGTTGAAGTAAAATGGTCTGCCAACTTTTGTCACAATGTATTGTAGTCTTGGTTAGAGTTTTCTCTTTTAATTTAGGAGATAGATGATAACTCCCCCTTTAAAGAAGGTGGGGTCACCATTGATGGCACAGAAGTTCTGGTACAGGTTTTCAGCTTGATGTGTTGTTCTTGAATCATGCAATAATCATTTAAAAGAAGTTGCCTGTGGGTAAACTGATCTTTTTGAGCCCCCAATTTTTGTAAAGATCAAACTTATTGGTATACAAATGGCTGATTACATTTGCTAAAGGTGAGTCAGTCAGAAGGAGTTGGATCACATGTAAGTAATTCATCTTCAAGCTCCTGCACTTCTTTCTTGGCTATCAGATTTTTATTCTTGTTGCAAATGTCACTAATATTGTTAGTAATGCCATGTTTGATCAGGATATCATTATTGGTGAGTGTCAGATGGGTTGCATGCAGGAAGATAAAGACAAGTTTTGGAGAGACGTGGACACAATATGCATAAGGATACCAAGAGGAGAGAGAAGTGTGATTGGAGCAGATTTCAATGGGCACGTTGGAGAAGAGAACAGAGGTGATGAGGAGGTGATGGGAAGATATCACTTTAGAAGGAGAAACAAAGAAGGTCAGGTGTTAGTGAACTTTGCAAAGTGAGCAGAGATGGCAGTGTTAAACACATACTTTAGGAAGAAAGAGGGCCAGAGAATCACCTATAAAAGTGAAGGAAGAAGTACCCTATTTGACTACCTACCTTACAAAAGAAGGCACCTGGATGAAGTAATTGATTGCTATGTACTGGGAGGAGAGTGTGTTGCTGCACAGCACAAGCTGGTAGTATGCAAGCTAGGGATCAAGAGCAAGAGGAAAAGTAAAAAGACAGTTGAAAAAAAAGTGGTGGAAGCTGAGAGAAGCTGATTGTAGGAGAAATTTCAAATGGGAGTTACTACAGTCACTGACTTCAACCACAGATGTGCTAGAATGTTGGTCTGAGCTTACTGAGAGAATTAGAGAAGCAGCCAAAACAGTCCTGGATGTAACATCCAGCTGTTGAAAGCCGGACAGGGAAACATAGTGGTGGAATGATGCAGTACAGGAAAATATTCAAAACAAGAAGAGAGTGAAGATGTTCAATAGAACAGGCCAAGAGGTGGACAAGAGAGAGTATAAGACTAGACATAAGGAAACGAACCGAGAGGTAGCCAAGGCAAAGAAGGAGGCTCACAGAGGTCCTCATGACAGACTCCAAACAAAGGAGGGTGAAAAGGATTATTCCATATTGCAAAGCAAAGGGGCAAAACATCAACAGATATCCAGCATGTTAAATGATCAAGGGTGACAACGGAAGGCTTTTGACAGGAGAAAGAGAGGTTTTACAAAGGTGGAAAAGCTATTTTGAAGTGCTTATGAATACTGAGAACCCCAGGGAAGCCAGAATTGAAGAAGCATAGAGAATTGAACATGAAGTTAAAAGAATAGAGAAGGGTGAAGTCAAGAAGGCATTGAAGAAAATAAAAAATGTAAAGGCTGTAGGCCCAGACAATATAACTATCAAAGCATTGAAGTGCCTTGGGGACTCAGGTATAGAGATCCTCATGCAGCTTTGTAACAGCATCCTGGAATGGGAGGAGATGCCAAACGAATGGAGGAGATGCCAAATGAATGGAGGAGTGTTTGATCCCTGTTCACAAGAACAAAGGAGCTGTACAGGAGTCTGGCAACTACAGGGCCATCAAGTTAATAAACCACACAATAAAGTTGTGAGAGAGGGTTTTGGACTTGGAGATCAAGGAAGAGGTAGATATCAGCCAGGAACAGTACGCATTCATGCCAAGATTCATGCCAAGAAAAAGCAAAATGAATGCAATATTTGCTCTGCGCATTCTAATGGAGAAACATCGAGAATAGCAAAAGGAATTACATTCTGTATTTATAGATTTAAAAAAAGGGTACAATAGGATGCCAAGGGAGGAATTGTGGCATTGCATGTGAACACCCAGCGTAGCAGAAAAGTATGTAAGGCTAGTAAAAGACTAAACAGGCAGGGGCAGTGAGACAGCCATAAGAGGTGCTGCTGGGATGACTGACTGGTTCCAAGTCAAGGTTGGACTCCATCAGGGATCAGCCTTAAGCCCCTTCCTATTTGCTATAGTCATGGATCGATTCATGGATGAAGCCCCAAGAGAAGCACCATGGACAATGGTGTTTGCAGACAACATTGTGTTTTGCAGTGAGACAAGAAATGAGGCTGATGAAGAACTGCAAAAATAGAGTGATGCCCTGGAGAAAAGGGAAACGAAAGTAAGCAGAGCAAAAACAGAATACCTGGTCTTAAATGGAAGAGAGGATAGTCAGTAGCAACAACAAAGAAACATGAAGCAGAGCTGAAGGTGGCAGAAATGAGAATGCTGCAGTGGGCACCTGGAGTCACATGACTGGATAAAATCAGAAATGTATACATCAGAGTTGTAGCACATGTTAGCAGATTGAGGGAGAAAAAAAGGGAGGCAAGACTGAGATGGTATGGGCATGTGATCAGAAGGAAAGAGAACTATACTGGGAGGAGAAGGTTAGACATGAATCTGCCAGGGAGGAGGAAGAAAGGAGGATCAAGGAGATACTACATAGATGTAATAAAAGAGGGCATGAGGGGAGTGGGTGTGAGAAAAGAAGATGCTGTCAACTGCACAAAATGGAGGCATATGATCCACTGTGGCAACCCCCAACAGGGAGCAGCTGAAACATAGAGGTTATTATTGGTGAATGTAGCAAATACTGGTCTTGAATCACAACAAAAATTGCAATGGGCCAGCAAGTGGCTACATTCCAACACAAATCTGGATCACAGAATTGGCGATTGACACATAAATTCAGTGCTTTGCACAGCTTTTTTAACTACAAATACAACCCTCAAAGAGCAATTATAAATAATAATATAAAGAAACCTTAAAACAAACCTCAGAAAATATGGTTTGACATAAAATTTAAATTCATTTCCATTAACATAGAATTCACCATCTGATGCCTAAATAGAAAAAGAGAATTCAGTCATGACTAAGTAAAAGAATTTCAAAAACAACAAAAAGGTATCAGCAGGGAAGAGCACACTTGTCTTGTTAGATAGGGCCTAAAATCCATTATTTTAATAGTATATTATCTGGAAATTAATACAATTTATATATATATAATATATATAACATTGGTATACTTTACTAATATTACTATATATATATATATGTCATAAAGTTCCAAGAAGGGAGGCATTATTGTAACATGGGCAAAAGTGTATGATGCTTGATTAAAAGTCCAAAGAGTCCAAATCATGATTCACTGGTAATATCTCTAGTTGTGGGAAAGTAATTAATGGCATTCAACAGCTCAAGATTAGGTTTACAGCTGCCTGAGTTGTTATCAAATTCTGCAAACTCCACATTGTCTTTTACAAAATTCAACTTCATTGTCCCCACAAAACCTGCAGTAATGCATGGTGTGCCAAAATGCTGATGCAGTATCACTATCCCACAGTAGGGAATTGTCAATATATCTTCTGACTCTTGGAAATTCCTTGGTGTAAATGTCATTGGGGCCACAAAACCTTAGTGGGGCATGCAGGTATCAGTATCTCCCTAATCACTGATGGCTGTTGCATTTTGTCCTTTTTCTGCAAGCAATACACTATGGTATACATTCCATGCACTGAGTGTAATTTTCTGTGTTTGCTCACGCCACAATATGGTGAGTGGTGCTTGTGTATGATACATCTCCTTTTTAGTGACAGGCTTTTGATTTTCTGAATCTTTTTTATCTTTTGTTGTGTTTTTTCTTTGTTTTATTTCACCTCTCAACACACTGTTATCATGTTGGAGCAACAGATGGTTGTGGGGCTCAATGATTTGCAGATCAACATCATCATCCAGTTGTCTCTTGACAACTTCATTCCAATGGTGTGGTAAAAGTCTATGCTTATGCAGTGCTATTGTCTTTCAGTTTTTTAAGAAAGATATTTTGTGACATTCCCCTGACATTGCTTGTAAACATTCATGATGACATGTGTTAAATGCACTGCTAGCAAAATACTGTTTTGTGCAAAATTCAATGTCCTTTCTATATTCTGGTATGGCTAGATAAAGCAACTGATTGGAGATGGGTATGCATGGGTGGTGGGTGGGTAGGCATGGCTACAGATTTAGACAATGTTAAATACAATTTCATTTACAGTAGAACCACACACTGATCTCTATTCATTCAGAATCACCTGTGCATTGGTCTCCTTGGTCATTTGTTATGTACGACTACCATGAACTGCTAAAATGATCTACTTGTTATTGCTACTGTCAGCAGAAACTTGACTGATTAGATTTGGAATACTGACTGTTCCTGCAAGGCCATATCTTGCTGTTGCATCTTTAGCAGCATTAAGATAGTAGCAGTTTAGGAGTCAGTGATACAGTTGTCATATCCATCACTCATATTTTCTAGCATTGGTGATGCATTTCAGGAAATTATATGGATGCATGTATTACATAGCATTACTACATAATTTACTACATAAATGAAAAGATTAACGAAAAGAATAATTGTGACAGTACAATAGGTGAATTTTTTATGTTCCTTTTTCAAAGATTTGCTATAATGGGTTTGTCTGTAAGTGAATTATACTGACTATGAAATGACATGCTTAGTTTCCTTTGCCTTAAAATACAATGATACAATATTATCAAATTTATCTTGTCCACTTAGCCATGTAGGATATTCAATAAACAATTAGCAGCTTCTGTTATTTGCTTCAACTATCTTTACTTCAATCTCTATTCCTTGTTTTAGAGTTTACAAACAAAAAAGGTGGATAAGGTACAAATGACATTTTAAATCTATGGTTATATATCCTACAAACAATAACACTAGACTCAGACTTGCCAGTATTGCCAACGTTGCACATAAAATTCTTTGCTTGATATTTGGTAACAACATCAGTGGTACTAACTATCATAGATTAAATTTCAATACTTTATGGCTCATTTACCACAATTCCCTTTACATTTTCTGGCCATAGACCTTAACCAATATCAGCACCAAACCTAGACTACCATCTCACTAAACACCCCATTATTTCATACACTGCACTGCCCTTTTTCAGATCATTCTAGTTCAACATTTAATCAAATCTGTTATTAACCTACCCTTGTCTTATTACTTATCACATCATATCATACCATCCATTCTTTTTAACCCATAACCATTGTTGTGTCCTTAACATTTGTTGGAAAAAGCTAAACATCAGAGTCCATAAACAGACAACACATGTAAGCAAATTACCAACCACATTCTTGTACTGTCCCTTAAACTTTGAACTCTTTCATTTATTTAAAAGATTATTACAGTATATAAAGACTTATAGAGCTACATAATATTACATATAATTAACCTTCATATCAGTTTAAAAATGCTTGATATAATTATTGGAGTAAGATATTTAGGTTGTGATTGAGATGTCAACAAGTAAATATAAATAATTGATTGCAGCATGGCAATAACCACTTCATACAAGCTCAATAAGCACCCCATCTCCCTATATCATCAGCTGCTGTGCCTAACTACCAAAATTTGTTTTGATTCTCCTACACTGGGTTGTATTATATGGTTACAAAACAGATTTTGAATACTTGTAAGGGCAAGTAGCCAGTGGAACTTTTAGCCTAATCAGTAATGTGCAGCACTGAGACTGAAGATTCACTAATTACAATTAATTGCTGGTTTTCAAATGGCAAAATAAGGAGTCTAAGTTACTCTGGTCAACTCCTGTGATGAAACATTTAACAACATATGAAACAAATCATTTACCCTGTACCTGAAACTCATTTACCAGTTAATTGACATCTTTAACAGAATTAGTTTTCCTACTTTGAAGCTTGTGTGACTGGTAAACAAAGTAAGAGATGTAGATGGTTGAAACCTGTACATAAAAGCATTTGTTGTATAAATAATAGTAATTAAAATGATAATAATAATAACAATAATAATAATAATAGTGAAAGTGGTAGTAGTGGTAGTAGTAATAATAATAATAGTAGTAGTAGTAGTAGTAGTAGTAATAGTGGTAGTAATAGTAGTAGTAGTAATAGTAGTAGTAGTAATAGTAGTAGCAGTAATAGTAATAGTAGTAGTAGTAATAGTAATAGTAGTAGTAAGAGTAGCAGTAATAGTAGTAGTAATAGCAATAGTAGTAGTAGTAATAGTAGTAATAGTAGTAGTAGTAATAGTAGTAGTAATAGTAATAGTAGTAGTAATAGTAGTAGTAATAGTAGTAATAGTAGTAGTAGAAATAGTAGTAGTAAGAGTAGTAGTAGTATAGTAGTAGTAGTAATAGTAGTAGTAGTAATAGTAGTAGTAGTAATAGTAGTAGTAGTAATAGTAGTAGTAGTAATAGTAGTAGTA
>RDPX01000161.1:961349-974740 GCA_003991215.1 Morbakka virulenta
AGATAGAGAGAAAGGTAGAGAGGAGGAGGGATAGAGAGAGAGAGAGAGAGAGAGAGAGAGAGAGAGAGAGAGAGAGAGAGAGAGAGAGAGAGAGAGGGGGGGGGGGTAATCAGTTGCAATTCCTCCACTCTGTCAACAACTGCCCTTTTTTGCCTTAAGGGAGTATCGTCTGTGGGAATGTATGGTAGACCCATTAACCATTTTTCATAGCACTAATTACCAAAGTAAGGATATTTTTGCAAATATTGGGTTATTTCATATAGTTAACTCATTTATTTCCAAAAAAAATTTGACGTGTATGATGGTTTTCTGTTGCTCGTGACCTACAGTATACTTTATATAATTTAGGTAATCAGTACTCTCACAAAGCTCTGAAGTGTCCCATTTTATACACATTGGAATCATTTTTCTCCACAAAATTTTACGGACCAAATTCTCTCACCATTGTTTATGTAAAGCCATTTGTTCAGCATAATTTTTAGAACCAGGAAAATTTGTTTATGCTTCATGGTTAAATACTTGGAATGTTTTGGCACAGAGAAGTGGATGAAAAAGAAAGAGTAACAAACACCTGGAGAAGACAGGGTACATTTAAATACACTCAACAGGTACATACAATTTATAAATATACTCAAAAAAGTGAAGCATTGCCACAGTAGCTTTGCATAGTACATTTGGGGCCCAAACTCATCCACCTTCGAAATACCCGAGAACCAAAACCAGTTGACAAAGCTTGTCACAATTACATAGTCTTTGTGGTACCCCTACCACCCAGTGGGCTATGGGTAAAAAAATAAAAGTAAATCAGCATCGGTTACCTAGAATAAATGAAGTTGAAATGCTATAAAGTGCAGCTTATTATAAAATATTTTACACCAGGCAATTAAAGAGTTTTGTCCCTAGAGGTACCTGATCCGACCTTGTAACATCAACAAGTTCCGCCTAATTTAGCAGGTTTAACTCTGCTTCCACCAAGCCCGATCTCAGAATCCTTTCCTAAGTGATGCTGATAAGGATTTAGAACTGACGGAGTTACATACATTGAATTCGTCAATTCCAGTTCCAATGAGAGTCATCTCCTATTGGAAATATTCAAAATCTAATCCATGTACGTAACTATAGGCTAGAGTTCCTGGGCACCTTTGTCAGCATCCAGTCAATTAAATAGGTATTCTTTCACATTAATATTACGAATTCGGATAAAACAGACGAGTCTAGACTGACTATTGCCATCTATTACAAACAAATAAAATGTTGTTAATCTTCATCGTCCTCTTTGAACTGTTTATTTCTTCGTAATACTTCTCCGGGGCTTGGATACGGCCTTTGTTGAAAGAGAGGCCCGTTTGCCGTTGTGTCTACACCTGTCTTTGCCTCGCCTTTGTTTTTTAATCCACTAGACCAACTTCCTCTACAAAATACAAAACGTCAGATATTTTTAACAAGGGTAACATAGTAAAGAGTGGGCAACATAGTGACGAGTTTTTTATTTAGTGTAATAATAAGTTTTGCACGAAATTCAAAATCAAAAAGTCTTTTAGACACTCTTTCATGGAGTGTATTTTACAGGCACTTTAGTTGCTGGTGTAATGTAAAATGGGAAATACCTCAAAATAACACCCCACCAGTCACTATTTTCCGTGGCATAATGACCGAGTGAGTTATTATTTACCAGTATTTAAAGACTTTCCTAATAAAATATGAATCTTTGCAAAAAAAACCACATGTAACCAATGGGCAGTGACAATTTTTGTTCAATGATAACGTTCATTGTTTTTTAATGTTGTGCTCAAATCATCTTGTGCAAATATGTGATAGCTTATTCAAAGCGTCACTAAGTTCTGAAAAATGTCTCCAATTATTTTTGTTTATATTTACTATTAAGGGTATTTTTCATAATTTATAAATAAGTGACAATTTTTAAAAATTTCTTTTAGACATGATTTTCCAATATTATTACTATAGCTAAATTTCGCAGTTTACACTAGTTACCCTTTCTTTAACCGGGTGTAAACAATACACCTAAATCATGTCATGTCCTGACGTTTTAATGCTAAGCCCTCTACGAATAGTTCTTGCCGTCCCTACCATATATATCTCCTGAACTGTGTGGACATTCGTATCTTCCATCCCTTTTATGATGGCACCAAGTGCTCCTGTGGGCATTACATCCGATTTCATTTTCCACATCCTTTGTATCTCAGTTTCAAGATCTTTAGAATTGCCTTTCTTTTCGATTTCTTTAACAAGAACATTTTATTACATGGTACAGCCATGTCTATCAGCTTGCAAGCTAAATTCACTTTGTCCTTGATTAAAATATCAGGCCTGTTCGTTCCTACATGTCTACCTGTATACACAGCCACGTCCCACAGCAATGTGTATCAATGTTAGTTACAGTGTCCGGTTGCTTCTTATACCATTGTTCTGAGGTCTTGACTCTTTGGTCATTACATTATATTCCAGTCTTTCATTACTTCACCATCTGGAAGTTCTACCCCCTCACATCTAGTTATTTTCCCTCTTTTCAAGGTAAGTACACCACACTTTCTGGGACGAAACTCCATTTTAATGTCTGTACTGAAGATGTGTACCGTGTTCAAAGGTGAATCTATCTGTTCTTAATTCCCACTAAAGAGCATTAGCTCATCCAAGAATAGAAGACGATTTAATTTGTACTCTTTCTTTTCCCATTCATAACTTGTAATGACCTTCCTAAGAACTAAGGAGAGTGGAATCATACTCAACAGAAACAGTAAAGGCGACAAACTGTCACCCTGAAATATCCCCTTCTTGACATCAACATCATCAAGGTCTTTTCCATTGGATGTTAATGAAAGCTTCAACTGACGCACACTTCTTTGCAGGAAGTTTCTCACATTCTCTTCGATCCCAAACATTTCCATGCACTCAACAATCCAGCTATGGGGGTCAACGTCATAAGCGTTCTTATAATATATTCATGTCATAGCCAGATTAGTATGTCTTTTCTCACAGTCTCTTAATGCAGTCATTTCAACCAACAGTTGATCTTTTGTCCCACGAGTCCCCCGCCAACATCCTTGTTGTTCTTCTGGTAGACGATTCTCTCTTTTTATGTTGTTGTTGTTGTTGTTGTTGTTGTTGATGATGATGATGATGATGATGTTGTGTACGCTGCTGGAGGCAGAGTGAAAGACCATTCCGATGAGCTTGATCCGGCTTCATGAAACTAGAAACCAACCCTCCCTTGCTGCCGAACATGTGTATATCCAGAACCCACAGTAACGCCCCTCCAGCATGTATCTGTGACCAAGTACGTAGGTTGGGCACAACAACGAATAAGGCCTCCTCGTTGGCGTTGTGCGGATCGTATTGACTATATACGAACGAACTTATTCAAGTCTACGGGTATACTGTCTTTGTGAGTCTTCGACTTCAAACTTTACACCCAAACATCTACAGTTACGATACAGATCCTGACTTCGACATGGACTTCTGTAAGCAGGTATCCAGCTACTGCTTACGAAGTATGTTTAGCTGGAATTTGACGTCGTATTTCTTTATTTACATCTGGAATTGGACGTTACTTATATTTCAATCTGGAGATATTGAACGCAACCCGGGACCTCGTCCGATTGATCAACATCCTGTCATATGTACTGTCTGCAACAAGAAGATTAACAGGGGAATCAAACAAGACGTCGCGCCTACTTGTGCTGAAGCTGATTGTAATTCGCAATGCCACCAACGATGTAACGGACTAACAACAACTCAAACTCGTCACGCTAAAAGCACAAACAAGATCATACGCTGGAGATGTCCCTTACACAGCAATGGACCTACCGAGATACTTTCCACTGATCCAGCTCCAACGAGATTTCCGGTAGTAGCTACAGCCGCTGATCCTTCGAACAACAACACTCGATCATCCGCTGCTGGTATGTCATGCTCCGTGTGCCACAAGACCATCCAAGCCAGGTATGCAGCTTCCGCCTACCACTGTTCTCATCCATCATGTTCAAGTGTGTGCCATCTTACAAGAACCTGCAGTGGCTTTATCGAACCAAGACGAGAAGTAAGAGAACGCGTCCTAGCTACAAGGGAATGGAAATGTCAACAACACGATGGCAGGTGGACGCAAGAGAACCGACCAACCACACGAGATCAGCTACGTTCAAACCCACCATGCATTAACGAACTTCGAGCTCAGGGTATGACTTTCGCTGAAGCTAAAGAGTCACGAGAACGTTGTGGTAAATGTTCAGCTGTTTTACGATCAAATGCTGTTCCGGTACGTTGTAAATCATGCGGGAAAGGTTTTCATCAAAAGTGCAGCACTGGCCCACACAGCAGCGACCGCGATGAGGACTGGCAGTGTCATACGTGTACAGCAAAGAAACGCAACAATACAAGAGCCGTTCCTTCTCAAGATCCGAACCGCCTGATTTCCCAACCATCACCAGGTACTTCTCGTCAGCAACTATCAATTCTGCAGTGGAATGCCGACGGCATCAAATCAAAACTCTACGAGCTTCGTCACCATCTACTTCATTCACCTGTGGACATCTGCGCAGTGCAAGAATCAAAGTTACGCCAAGCAGACAAGACGCCGATCATTGAAGGGTATGCCACACTTCGCAAGGATAGGAAGGTTCTGAACGGGGGTGGCCTACTATTATTCATCAAAAACGACCTTGTCTTCGAGAAGTTACAGTCTACGGAGCGAATGGGACTCGAAATACAGACCATCCGTATATGCACAGCTCGAAACAAATGGCTCCACCTGCATAATGTATACCTACCAAACACTGACACCCAAGTTACACGATTCGATCCATCAATGATTGCCGTTAACACTGATTCCATAGTCGTCGGGGACTTTAATGGTCATTCAGCACTGTGGGATCCCGTCCAACCACCAGATACTCGAGGTGATGAGATTGAAGAGTGGGTATATGACCAAAACCTTCACATCCTCAACAACGGGTCACCTACTAGAACAAGCAGAATCACTGGCAATGTCAGCTCTCCTGATCTTTCTATCAGTGGTGCTACATGGTCGACCAAAACATCATGGAAGACTACAGAACCGATCGGCGATTCTGACCATCTACCAATCTACCTCGAAATTTGCCACTCTGTCCGGTACCAACCAGTTCTGCCGAAACAAGCTAAATGGAAACATCAGGGAGTTGACTGGGAAAACTTTGGGAAGATTGTTGATGAGCGCATGCGGGAACTGACAGCCGAACCGAACCTGTCGAGACGTCTAGCCCGATTTACAGAAATCCTGACTTCAGTAGCTGAAACACATGTTGGGAAGACTAAACCTCGCCGCAAAGCCAAGCCGTGGATGACACCGCACGTCCGAGCAAAAATACGCACCAGAAACCATCTTCGGCGTACTATTAACAACAACAGACAAGAATGGATCGAGGCCTGCCGTGAAGCCAATGAAGCCATCATCGAAGCAAAAACAGAAAGTTGGAAGGAGGTACTTGAAGGCGCCATGACCAACAGCAATGATCGGGACATGTGGAAAGTTATAAAGGGTCTCAATGGTACACCAGAAGCTAATTCACCAAACGAGGCCATGTCTGTAAATGGGAGACTGATCACCGACGCTAAAGCCAAAGCCAACGTCTTCGTCAATCATTATGCCAATGTCAGTAAGCATAAAACATCTACCGCTGGCCGAATGCTTAACCGCAAATTGAAGAAATGCCTCGATGCTCCCTTTGCCGACGACAAGAGCTGCTCTGACTTCTCCATCAAAGAACTAACGTCCGCAATCCAACGAATAAAGAGGAAAGGTGCTGCTGGTCCTGACAACATCCCACCACCATTCTTAAAGGCTCTTGGACCGATCGCTTTACAAGAACTTCTCGCCATCTTTAATGACTCGTTTCGACATGCTGACTGTCCTCGTGTATGGCGAGTGGCCATTATCATTCCAATCCTGAAAGCTGGCAAACCACCAAGTGAAGTTGCATCGTACCGGCCTATCAGTCTGACATCATGCGTGGTGAAACTTCTTGAAAGAATGATCGCCAACCGCTTATTCTACATTGCAGAAACGGGAAATCTATTCAGCAGGTTCCAAGCAGGCTTTCGAAAGGGTCGTAGCTGCGAAGATCAAATTCTACGAGTTGTCCAAGCTATTGAAGATGGTTTCCAAAAGAAACCTATGAACCGATCTGTGCTAGTTCTGCTTGATTTCAGTAAAGCCTACGACACCATCTGGCGTGAGAAACTACTTCTACACATGTTCAACATGGGGATCCCGTCAAGTCTCATTCATTGGTTACATTCCTTCTTGAACGACCGTCGAGCCCGCGTCCAGCTCTTCAATGTGTTTAGCAACAGCCGCTGTTTCCGTCAAGGGTTACCTCAAGGTTCAGTTTTGTCACCGCTACTGTTCCTTTTCTACATCAACGACCTGGCAACCAAACTCTCCGACGAAACTGTAAATGCTCTATTTGCTGATGACGTCTCGATCCTCTCCACTGCTAGAAAACCTGCCGATGCAGAACACATCGCCCAACAACAAGTTGATGTAGTATCACAGTGGAGTGCCGAGTGGAAGATCAAACTTAACGTGGACAAAAGCGAAGTGTCAGCCTTCTCAACCTGGACCAACGACAGCAAATGGGTACCAACTATCCACTTACAAGGAGGGACTATTCCATTTAACAGCACTCCAAGATTGCTCGGTGTCATCCTGGATCGCAGTCTGACGTTCAATGCGCACATCAACAAAGTCCTTGCTGATACCACCAACAAGCTACGAGCAATGAAGGTCGTCGCCCATTCCACCTGGGGCTGGCGAAAATCTATCCTGAAGACAATGTATTTCGCCTACATCAGAAGCAAGATGAACTACGCAGCTCCCGCATGGCAACCCTGGATATCAGCAACTAACATGACTCGCCTAGAGTCTCTACAAAACCGAGCTCTCCGCATTGCTACTGGCCAACTAGTCTCAACACCGACTGAAGCTCTGCATCTCGAAGCCAACGTACCCAGCTATTCGACGACCAGCTCTCGTCTGATCTTGAAATCTCGGGAAAAGACTCTACGTTGCCCTGCTGATCATCCAAAGCGCACCGCCTTCGAAAACAACATCGTGCAACGTGTCCACTCGCGCCAACATTGGAGACGAAAAGCCAACGAGCTAGCTGAGGCTCTACCAGACGCCCTACAACATCGTCTGCAGACAGAACTTTTCACTATCGCTCCGTGGGACCTTGACGTTTCCCAACACTGTCAAGTCTTCTGTTCTGTACCAGGTATTGCTAGCAGAGATGACAACATGGCCACAAAGACGGCACATTGTACCACACAGATAAACACAATTGCAGCCGACTTTACTATCTACACCGACGGTTCAGCTACAGCAGGTTCAACAAACGGGGGTTCTGCGGCTGTTATTACGCAAGGATCAGCCCAACATCCAACTGTTATTAATACCATCAAAAAGCGAGGACGTCCTTACACGAGTTCCTTCGAGGAAGAACACGCAGCTACCATCTCTGCCCTACAGTGGATCGCCAATAATACAACAGCCGATAAGAGCATCCTCATCTGTACAGACAGCAAATCCTTGTGTGAAGCTCTCACTGGTAGGAACCCAAAAGTGGACGAGATCAGACTTCTGCTAAATTCAATCTCAGCAAAAGTCACTTTTCAATGGATCCCTGGTCACTCAAACGTTCCTGGTAACGAACTCGCCGATAAAGCAGCTAAAGAAGCCACCGGACTGCCTCCTGATACTGTTCTGCCGATATCCATGTCTAGTGCCGTGAAAGTCATCAACGATGTCATCAAAGATCCTGACATATCCCACGAGAGGACGAAAGAAATCTACAAACAGCACCGTCCATCCATCGACGAGAGAGCAATCAATTCCCGTAAAGATGAAGTATTATTGGCTAGATTACGAGCAGGTCACCATCCGGCCCTACGCGCATATCTCCATCGTCTGGATCCTGACACCGATCCGACTTGTCCGAAGTGTGAACAACATCCACACACACTTCAACACTGGTTAATTTCATGTCCAGCACTGGACTGTATCCGACAACAGATGTTTGGTCACCATCAAGGAAGACTTGAGTGGCTTGCCACTCAACCTAAAGCAGTATTGGCGTATGCTAGGAAGACACTAGTCGACTTAGACGTCTAGCAATTTCAAATGGCTAGCCCGTACACACACACACACACACACGTAGGTTGGACCGGGAAAATCTCTCCCAACAGCGGGGGCGTCGGAGGCGCACATTTCCTGGTTGGTTTTTCATTTGTGAGATAGAGCCAACAGTTGTTATCCTACCACGCGAGGTTTCCCTGGATTACGTCTGGGTGCCACCTACACATACTAGCAAGGCGGCACTGAAGAGCACCTACAACCCACTGGCAAGGCAGGTCGGTTTGGAAAGAAACTAGAAACTATAAGCTTTCACTTACCCACTGGGGAGCACAACTTCCAAAATCCTTCTCCAAATCAACGACGAACCAGATTGGAAATCATAGGAAAGACGAGATCGATTTCTTCGATGGTACGGAAGAATAGCTTGGAAGTGAAGGCCATTCGTTACTGACAAGTCAGGAGAACCTAACTGATAAATAGGTGTACATCACCTAAGCTATCGTCCCTGTCAAGAGCTTCTACATTCACGGGAGGCACGTAATATGGCACACTACCTTCCATAAGGTTCGTTTGGCACAGTACTGTACGACCAAATGTCATTCATGTCAGCGTTGTTGCTCTTCTTATTCTATTATCATTATCATTATTATTATTATTATTATGTGTCGATGCTTTTCCTAAACATTCGTTTGTTGCTGTCGCTAAATAACATGCAACTCTTACTCTTGTCTCGTTGGACACGCCTTTGAAGCTTCTCAAACCTCTTCCTCCTTCTTTTATACCCATGTGTAGTCTTCCATTGCTAGCTTGCTTCCAGTGCCTGCTGGAATCCCTTATCTTATCTTTCACTATTTTATCCAAACAATCTACATCACCCTTTTTAAGTCTTCAAACATTCATGATATAACCTCCCACTGGTGTCACTCTTGCATTAACCGCTTGCATGAGGTGTGTATCATTCAAAGTTCACTTGACCAATTCTCTTGTCCTCTTGCGTACCTCTTTCTTCACTCTTTCCATAACCATTTTCACATCTTTTTTATCACCTTGTTTACATCCTAAAAAACTGTAGGTTTCTTTTTTACCTGGATTAAGTGTGTTCATCCTTTGTTCCAGTACTGTCAATCCTTCTCATTTCACCATCGTACCGTATCTGAAGATCACTTCTGCATATTTCTTTACTCCATAACATGGTCCTGTATCCACACTAGCCTTCACGATAGTCCCATTTACTACTTCCAGCATTTTATGGCTTTCCTGGTATACCTTTCGGTCATCAATAAACAGACTTTGGGTCCTCCTGACGGTTCTTTTTCCTGGTGCTCCCATTCGATATCCATTTGTTTCCTCTAATAACATCGCGATTGGTACTTCTGGAGGTCAAATGACCACCAGTGAGCAATTTTCTCCTTGTAGAAACTCCTTTTTGATGTTTATTCATCTGCTCACCTTGATATTTCCATTGACATTAATTTCCAATCGTGTGCGCTATCTTTTCATCATTACTTTCAAGAGTTTTAAAACTTTATCCGGTATTCCGGTCCATCTATAAACTCTCTCCATCCAATCATGTCTGACCATATCATACGCTGTCTGATAGTCATAGAATGCCACTCCCAAGTTTCTTTTCTTTCCCCTCACTTCATCCATTATGGCTTTATCTACCAACAACTGATCCACAATTCCAAACACTCCCGAGCACGTGTCCAGCTGACGTTTTTTCTCAAATTCCATTTGTAGTTGCATACTCTTTCATGTAATTGGCTACCGTACCTGTAAAGATTTTGTAAAAGATGTTCAAACATTTTATTGGTAAATACTCCTTCTCGTTATCCAAATTCACTGTCTTTGGCGTTATACTTCGTTGTATTTCTGAGTGCATCAACAATCACAGGTACAACTATCACACTTCCCTTGTTCCAAATCCTCTTGATTTCCTTTTTCAAATCTTGATATTTCTTCACTTTCTCTTTTCCCTTATCACTAGTCCTACCATCACCTGGCACAGCAATGTCAATAATGATGCATTTTCTTTTACTTTTCCTCACAACATATATAGCTATAACATATATAGCTATATCCGGTCTCCTTGCCCAAATTAAATGAGTACACTGAAAATTCACGCCCCATAGTAGTTTTACCTCGTCATTTTTTAATTACACCCTCAGGAGAACGCCCATACCAATTTCCTGTCTTTTCTAGATGGTATTTCTTGCACAAATGCCAATGTATAATCCTAAAAACGCTCTCCTGTCTTCGTTTACATTCTTTCTGTGCCATCTTCTTGCATTCACTGGCAATGTAAAGTACAGTTTCGCCCTTCTCTTCACACATCCTACAAAGTAATGACTCAGCTGATTTGTCCATATGTCAAGATCAATGTCAGTGGAATCATATACAACACAAACAGTAGTGGAGTTTCACTGTCCCCCTGGGAAATTCATCTCTTTATATGCACATCTCCCAAGCCTTGACCCGAAGATGTCAATTCTAGCTTCCATGATCGAATACTATCACTCATGCTATTCCAAACAGTTCCAGCCACTCAATATTCCAGCTATTGGAAACCATGTCGTATGCATTTTTCTTATCAATCAACGCTTAATTAGTCTTTCCCATTTTACAATCTTTCAGCGCTTTTTTCTCAATCAACAGTTGATCCTTTGCTCCAAGCTCCCCTTTCGGAAACCCGTTTGTTCATCTTGTAATACTGTCTCCCTTTCCAAGAAGTAATACATCACTTCTATGATCATGCTCCTTAGTAACTTCAACATTACGGGTAGGCAGGATATGGGTCAATAACTATCAACAGCTCTACCTTCCGCAGGATCCTTCTGGTATAGAACAGTACCCCCTTTTGTTATACACTCAGGTAACCTGTTTGCACCACATAAATTCGTCTGATTTCCAATTCTCTCGTGCACTGACGACAGTTGCTTGATCCAGTAGCCTTTGTTATCGTCTCTTCCTGAGGCCTTCCAATTTGGGGTCTTTCTTCTCTGCTTTTTAACCATCTCTTCTGTGATCTCCACCTCCCTAATAGTCACGTTCTGTTCTCTTTTCATATCTTCCAACCATTCGGCTTGTGTATTGTGTTCTTTTTCCATGCTCCAGATTTAACTCTAAAACTTCTTACTCTCTTCGAAATCTGGTATTACATTCTCATCACTATCTCTCCCATTCAGTTCTTTATACACTTTTTTCTGCTCTACTGCAAACATTCTTTTCATTCTGTATTGTGTTCTATTACCATATCTCTTTATCTTCTCAGTTTTTGCTAATAACCTTAGCTTCAGTTCTTTTACTACAGTTGTGAGACTTCCCCTTTTGAATCCATTCTTACTACCTAAATGCTTGGCCATTCTTTTCCCTCTCATACCAATGTTATCTCTTTTTTCTCTTTTAAGAATGTTGGAATCTTTCTTCTACTTCTTTATATTACCCTCTAAAAGTTGCTCCCACCATGGGTTATGCTTCCTGTCCTTCTTGGCTTTCTTTGATCCTCGCTGTTTGGCAACCCACAGAATAGTTGCTTTAATGAGATTATTAGTCATAGTGATATTTCCTGTGACAAGGAGTTTCATGGCTTCATTCACTTTCAGTATTTCTTTACTTAATCTCTTCTGACCAATTTTCTTAAACACGATGTTGTCATTTGGTTCATCTTGTGCCATCAATCCTTTTATTTCATCAATGCTCCTCAGGTGCTATTTCTGCTCCCTCACTAACTTCAATTACAATGTCATCCTCATTGACCTTATCTATTTCCACCTCAAAATTCAGCCTTGGTAATATTTCTTCCCCGTCATTAGTGTCAATAACTTCTAGCTGTACTTCTTCACCCTATTGTACTAGTATGGCCTCTAATTCCACCTCTGACAACCAGCCCTTTTTCCCAATAGGTGGCCTGGCCACAAAGTCTCTGTTCATTGGTATTCTCACCATTTTCTACATTTCCGCTGACGACATCCCCTTATTGACACACCATTTTCATCAAATGGATAGATGGATTAGCACTATAAAAACATTCGATGACAACAAGACGCATTTCTTTCATTCACTTCATTCTGCCGGTCACTTGATTACGCACTAGCTCAGCGGTACTCACCCATAGAACATCTGCCTGACGAGGCACCATCACATAAAGTACAAATGCCACCCACGACGTATTTACATATCTGTTTTAGTTCATTTTGACATGACGAACTTAGTGGTGAAAGATGTTAGAACCACCGGTGTTTTTATCAGGCCAGCATCTCTAGGAGGGCTGTCCACCAAGACTAAAGTGTCCCCTCTACCCAAAAGACTGACTGGACCCCGCTGGAGGCCCACCCTGTATTTCAAGACCTCGAGGAGAGCTGACGGGTACTACACCTTCTTCACGGGTGACCGGGAAGTAGCTGTGGGAAAGGGTAACTTCATTCTCCCGTGTCATACCCAGTACAAATTTTTATCACTACTATTATTATTATCATCATCATCATTATTATTACCGAGTGGTTAAACACCATCTGGTGATGGATGGGTGAAAAACCGGCATTCAGCGCCCAGCAACAAGCCAGGTAAGCTGAATGCAGGCACAAGTACTGTAGCCACAAGAGTGAGATGAATGGAAAACCAAAATAAAATAGCAACATCACTTCAACCTTGCAAGTCTCGCCCCACAATCAGTGAGGAAAGGTACATTGCTTACGTATGCATGACAACAACTTATGACTACAGCACTCCCCGCTCCTAGTGTGATAGCTAACATTAAATGGAAAGATATCCTAGTACAAGTACTAAGTCAGGTACTGCAGCATTGAATTCAGACTGGATATTTGTTATTGCCCTGTTTGGTGACAAAAACAATAATGAATAGGCACAAAAAGCCTTGTTATGTATGCCAAAGAGCATTTATTATTATTATTATTATTATTATTATTATTATTATTATTATCATCATCATCTTTTTCACATTTTGTGTCTTGCTGTTTTTATTGCCGAGTTCTATGCTGACAGGCGGGTCATAACAAATGACCATGGGCTACCAGCATTTTCTTTCTCAAAACTCCAGTACTTTTCGCAAAATCCTGGCTGTTCCCAACAACGTTGTCTTTTGAAGTACTCCTAAGTTGCAGTGAATCCCAAGCTTTTCAAGCCACTTTTTAAATCCTTTGGTCACAGATCCCAGAGCTCCAATAGGAATAGGGACAACTTCTACTTTCTTCAGTTTCCACAGTCTTTTTATTTCTCTTTTCAGATCTTGATACTTTTCTAC
>RDPX01000161.1:1004233-1025281 GCA_003991215.1 Morbakka virulenta
GAACATCTAAAATGCTAATGTGAACTCTCATCTCTTGCCATAAAATAAAACTACTTTGCAATCCAGCTAAGATTTGGGCTTGTATCTGCCTTCCTCAGTAAAAGTGACTTTGGTTCTGGAATGCACTTTAAAACCATTTCAAAGTGGCCTAAGAAATGGTAACACTTACTATTAGCAAAATTTATTTCATCACATAGTACTTTAAATATTCTCCTTAAGATGATTGTTCAAGAAACAGTCATCAATCAAGCTCCAAGACATCTCAATTACTTACAAGCTAAAATTGGAGCCATCTTTGACTGGTTTAGCTTTTTCAAGCATCAAAAAAGGTTTATGCTCTTTTCATAGCAAGAGTTTTCTTGTCTGCACAACTTGCATTTACAATTATAAGTCTAAGGTACTCTCTTGAATGCTGATCTTTGATCTGTACAACTATATTAACATTATTGTCAGTGACTGAATTCAGTATCAGTGATAATATTAATTAAAATTCTGAGGGAGTGCATGCTCTTTGAGCATCCATCAAAGGTTCTTATAATTGCTGTACATTACCCTGGATAAGGGATGATGACTGAACAAAATAAATTAAACAAGTCAATCTATCTTTGAAAAACTATTATTGTCTCCTCCATGAAGTATATCTGGAACAGAAATTATTTTTACTTACAAGTGTTTGTTTATTTTTCATTTGACTTTTTGC
Organism: Morbakka virulenta; assembly: GCA_003991215.1. Taxonomy (NCBI): domain Eukaryota; kingdom Metazoa; phylum Cnidaria; class Cubozoa; order Carybdeida; family Carukiidae; genus Morbakka; species Morbakka virulenta. The sequence continues at coordinate 1,004,934 of RDPX01000161.1, forward strand.
TCCCCATCTCTTTCTGCAATATTCTTCGCATTCATGGTAAGGATTGAATTTGTTTGGACAATCTACTTTATCCTGCTCCTCTTCTTTTAGTTGCCTTTCATTTTCTTTACCTCCCTCTTCTTCCTCTTCTTCATCTGATTCTTCTTCTCCTGTTATGTCATTGAAATCATTAGACAAAAATAATAGCATGTTAACTTACAATAGTATTGGCTTATATAATAACACAATGAACTGAAATGGCAAAAACTGACCAATGCTAATTGTAATTATAAATTTCTCATTTTTATTGTAGTTTGTAAGACAGAAATGGAAATGCAAATCATTGTGCACATACTACATAGTACACATAAATATAATCTTCATCTTTTGATGCAATGGTCAATCCAACCTTTGATGACTCATGTTTTTTTAACTTGCAGTTTTCAAATTATTGAAGCATTCCAGATAAACAATAGTATATACATTTGGTATATTCCCTTTCTGAAACAAAGGCCTTTGGCTCCCTCTAGTTTTCTTTCCTGGAACTTTGCTGGTAGGTCAGAGGTATTCAAATTTGCCTTTTTGGATGATATGTCTCACAAAATTTCTTTGTTGTTCTATGAAAATCTTGATGAGCTATTACTCTTGTCCTGCACATTAAGCACCAAGGAGTTTGTTTTGTATGTTGTGTATGATACACAGCAATATGTGATGATAAAACCAAATTTTTTGGCTTTGATGTTCTTGATCATGACTCCAGAAAGAACCCATGACTCACGGTCATAAAGTAGAACTGGCCAACTGCAACCCTTAAGAATTCTGACCTTAGCAGCATTGGTAGCTTCTTGTATTTCAGAATGGAGGTCATTTGATTAAGGTAATGCAAATCAGTAAAGCAAGAACAGCAATTTTCTTAACACTGAGCTGGTTGCAAGAAAGTATCACTTGTGGTACATTTTAATGAGTGATGTAGCAGTTACAACTCATGGTCAGATATCAAAGTATAGCTTTACTGACTTTAGCAACATACTTATACAGGGTAATATTTTCTAGCAATATCAAAAGTTTTCAATTATGGAAATTTTCTTTTCTACTTACATTGGCAATTTATTATGACCAGATGTTGTAGGGAAAGGCTAATTTAGAACTCACTAACTTATCTCTACTTTCTGCAACAATTTATTGACAGATCCTTTGCTCTATTACTGTTATCAAGCTCCAAATATATTTCTTTACAAACTTTTTATTTTTGAACCCCAATAAAAGTATTGGTGAAACTGTAATATGAGAAGTGTATTTGCTGTCATAATTTTGCAACAGATGAAATTTAGGTGATGCCTCAGATCTCTAGGCTTGATGCAAATAAGTATATTGAGACACATTGTTTTCCATTTTACTTAACTTTTTTCCTTAACCTCACTTTACTTTACTTTGTATTACCATATACAATAGTATATTAGGAAGAGGAGTGGGTCAGGGACAAAACTCCGAGGCACCTCACTGGTGACACGAAAATAAATTAAAGGTGATCTTTTTACTCAGACAAATTCTATTCTATCTGATAGGTCAGGCTTAATCCAATCTTCATCTAATTCCTTAACCTTATGTTTACCTTACAATGAAATTGTTCAACTTAGGGCAATTTTCATTTTAAGCTAAATATATTACAAGTATAGGATCATGTCTATCACAATAATTTATGGCACTGTTTCAGCCATGAACTTTAATTCTACTTTATTTTTATTTTCTTGGGTTTAAAAGCTTTTGTACTTATGACAATTAATAATGTTCTAACCATCTTCATCAATTTACTCAAAATAGTATTCCTGTTTAAGCACATTTGGTTGTTCAGCAACAAAATTTAACTTTGAATTGACTTTTATTTCTTGTGATTCCAGCTCCATTTATACCGTTTACATTTCCCTTACAATACGAAAACATGCCACATGATTATTTTTATTACAGATGTCACATTAATTTAACAAAAAAATTTTCAAAATTTGTTTCTCAACCAAGTAAAATTCACTAGATTCTCTTCAAATATATGCCCAGGGGTCATGCAGTCAACAACAATGTTTTAATATTCTTAATGCCCATGCACTGCTATCTGCCCTTGAATCAGCAGCAAACTGTAAAGGGTTCTATCTGAATGAAGCCAAAACAGTGTGTCTGCCAATTAACATTTCCAACAACATCAAAATCAAAACTCTTTCAAATAACATTCTCAAATGTGTTGAAGACTACAAGTATCTAGGATCACACATAATAAACTCTGAAAAAGATTTTAATATCACGAAGGGCACAGCATGAACTGCATGTAATAAAATGGATAAGATCTGGAAATCCCAGCTCAACTGCAAAATTAAAACAAGAATTTTTTGGATAATAATCAAACCCTTTTTACTTTATGTTTCTAAAACATGGACTCTTTCCACTAAACTACATTGGTGCTATACCTATCTCCTCAGAAGAGTATTAAATCTTTCATGGAAAAAGCAACCAATTCTTGAAATGATATATTGTGACCTAACTAGGATATCAACCTTAGTCTGGAGATGTGTCCAGTTTGCTGGACACTGTGCATTTGCTTCAGATGAACTTTTGGTGTTGTTCCTCTTATGGAGATACCCATCATCATTTAAGTGGCCTTGGAAGCTCACCTTCCCAGGGATCATATGCAGGGTCACCGACATTGCTAAGGAAGACCTTCTAACAGCTATGACCAATAGGATATACTGAAAGTGTGTAGTAAGTTCTATCTCGGCTGAGGCTGCAAGATGATGATGAATACTCTCCCTCCTTCCTTACCAAAACTAGATATGTGCTAAAATAAAGTTAATAGTTCTCTACCTTCTTCTGTTGCATGTCAATCCTTCAAAAATAGTGTAAGAATTTATAGGATAGCTGGTAGGCATAAGATTAACCTCTTGGACCAGGATGCAAAAATGAATCTATGTACATGTCCTAGCCCATTTGTTACAGTATGCTACTTTGGAAAGTGACAGTCAGCCATTTCTACATTTTTGACTTTTGAGAAGAGAAACCAAACAGATGTTTACAACCAATACTTGCTAAATGGCATTTTCTCTCTTAATGGATGATTATATATGTCTAACAAATTAACATTTTGACATATATAACTTTAAAGCCTCTAAGTAGGTATATCTTCTAGAGGCTTGAGATTATGCTGATTCAGAGTTTCAAACCCACTCCTTTTTCCAATGATAATATTTTAAGATTATTTGATATTTTAGCATTTACCAATGTTATCCTCTTTTGAGTCACACAAATGTCACAGCAAGAAGGCCAAGGTAGAAACAAACAGGAAAAACAGTCAGGTTAGAACAGCACATCCATCCTCAAAAAGTTCCACCAATGTGTTACACCTAATGTGCAACAAAGATTAAAAGCCAATACTGTATAAAATCGTACTAAATCAAATATAGTCCTCTCTTCTTCAGTCTTCTTAAGTGTTCTCCAAATGGCTTAAACCATGACAGAGTGAAACAAGTCCAGGGATGAATATCTTTTGAATTAGCAAAAGCACTTTTTCTTTTAAAGAAAAACCATCAAAATTCTCATCCACGGGATACACATGGATTGTTTATCTTAGATATACTTTCTACTGCGCCAAACTAACTAAAAGAATCTTTTAAATGACTGACCCTAAGCTCACAGATTACAATAATAACCTTTATGATTTATGGATAGAAGCAGATGGCTTCAGAACACCGAGATGGAGGTTTACTACACACTCGGCTTCAAATTGAACACAGAGCTTAATTAAAGCTTTCTGTCACAATATACTAGGCCACAAAATACTATCAGTACTAAATTAGCAGACACTTTGTATCAAAATCATATATAACCCGTCTCATAGGTTTTTAATTTGAAAATTTTCGTTTAACATTCAAAGGATTTGTCTTGAAATTTGTGGTTTAACTTCAAGTCAGGTAAACTTGACCTGTTGTGACAGATTTTGCGGAAAACAAGAGTTACCTTTTTTCCTTATAATACCACGTCTAAGAAGTCTTGCTTGTAGGGCAGCAGGTAACGGCATCTCTTTCTAGTCCTCTAAACATAAGACATGAACAGCTAAAGGTCAATATTCCAGTACAAGAGCATCCTCTTCAGTCTCAGTTGTGATGGTTTTTTTTCGTTACTTAGCCTCGTCATCATTATGAGCGGTGGTTGTTCCAGAAGCAATGGAAGTCGTGGTCGTGGTCGTGATGAAGTCGTGGTCGTGATGTAGTCGTGGCAGTAGTAGAAGCAGTAGCAGTAGTAGTAGTAGTAGTAGTAGTAGTAGTAGTAGTAGTAGTAGTAGGTTGCTTTTTTTAGTAGTAGTGGTAGCTTTGTCTGATGACCAACCCAAGAGGAAGGACCTTCCCACGGAGGTTCCTGGAGGGGCGATCCGTATGACTTGCACGCTTTCTGTCCCACTTTTTCTTGATCTGTTCCTTCCGTTCGGGTCTTTCATAGATGGACATCTGTGAAAGACAGAAATGGGCCCACTGTTTACCAGGGGTTTCATCAATGAAAGACCCAGTAGTAATAGTAGTAGTAGTAGTAGTAGTAGTAGTAGTAGTAGTAGTAGTAGTAGTAGTAGTGGTAAAGTAGTAGAAATAGTATTAGCAGCACCAGTAGTAGTATTAGTACTACTACTAGTAGTAGTAGCAGTAGTTGTAGCAGTAGTAGTAATAGTAGTTGTTTTTGTTGTTGTGACATTGCGAACATCCACGATGGAGTGCTATTATGTATATGTTAAATTTATTTTTTGAAAAAGAATAAGTTGTGTTTATAAATGAATAGAGAAATAATCGTATTGGCGACGAAGGAATATTTTATAATTGACAAATTTGTTTTTAAAAGAAGTAAATAACACCTTGATACAAGAAGAAATGGCAGTAGCTGAAGCAACAACAACTGCAACCAAGGCACGATTGAGTTTACCAAGTTTTCCGAAATTCAAGTTGGATGATTTTATAACGATTGGTCCACAATGGACAAAACACAAGAAATGTTTTTTAAACTTACGTGTCGCGCTTGATGTTACAGATGATAAACTATATTGACGAAAGGGTATATGACGTTTCTGATAGCCTTCCCACACCAAGAGCAGACGAGACTTTCGACACTGCGGCTAAATTACTGGACGATCATTTTAATCCGTGTGAAAACTTTGAATCTGAAATTTTTCAACTTCAACATATCAAACAGCAAGAAGATGAATCAATACATCAATTTTACATTCGAGTAAAAGAGCAAGCAAATAAATGTGGTTTTCGCGAGCGAATTGGGCAAGAAATAAAACAGAAGTTGATTTTGACGACAACAAACAATAAACTGAGATGTCACGCATTCAAGAAGCCAGCATTGAGTTTAAAAGACTAGCTAGCACATGGAAAATCACTGGAGGACATCGACAAGAAAACTGAACAAATCGAGGTGAAAATTGCAAGTATTGGCCTCGAGCAAACGGCGAAATAGAAAGATTCATGGTTCTACTGATAAAAATCATAGCTGCTTATCGGGAAAGTAACCCATACATCGAAGAAGTCGAAAATTTCCTCATGGCGTTTAGAGTAACTCCACACAAGTCAACCAAGCTACCACCATCTGAAGTCATGTTTATCCGAAAGATCCGCAACACAGTTCCATCATCCAGCGAAAAGACTGACGAAAAAATACAAGAAAAAATCGACGAAAACAACGAACGAGCAGAAGCAAAACAATGACATCATCCAAATGGACATTGTGGAGAAAGGACATTGAATGTCAGTGATAAAGTTCTTGTTCTACAGAAAAACCAGAGTAAATTGACGACCAAATTTAAGCAGCACCCGTGCACCGTAACGGAAATAAAAGGAGCTCTAGTATCCGCCGAAAATACGGTGAACAGTCATCGAATTGTCACACTTGATCAGAGTACCAGAAGAAGCAAAGCCACCACGACCACTGAAAGAGACATTTGACGACGAGGAGGATGACGGTAACAGCCATGAAATTGACACAATAACCCCACTGACTACAGTATCACAAAGGAAGCGAAGAGCAGCAAAACTGAAACTGGAAAACAACAACAGCTCATCAGGAAGGAATACCCAATGTATGTATGTATGTATGTATTTATTCGCCATTAACAAAAAAAAAATACAAATGTTCAAAGGTAAATGTTAAAAACCTAATACATGATATTATCCAAAAAAGTTAAAAAATAAGAGTAAACAGAAACAAAAAAGAACAAAACAAACAGGCGGGACGGTAATCTAGAGAAACGGTGGCAGGGGTAGCATAATACAGATCATGAAGACCTTATTTTCATTATGGCCAGTACACGAATAGAAAAAGTATTAAAGGACATTTGGACGCTGAACGTGATAATGCATGAAAGTCAACGAGTTGTGTCAGGACATAACTTAAGAACATGATACTCTTTTGTTGTTGCTCTTTCTTTCGTTTGAGGGTAGATGTGACATTGCAAAGATCATTCGACCGTGTGTTGTGACATTGCGAATATCCATGATGGAGCGCCATTATAAATATATTAGTGTTTATGAATGAGGAAAAAAATATCATAGTAGTCGGTATTTAAGTAGCTCTTGCATTAATGGTATCAATGATTATTTATGTTATTAACTAAATGAATTGGCTGTACGTTTTTTTTGATGAATGAAATAATCTCATTTCTTTATTCTTCTTTCTTCCTCGAGTACTTTACCACTGACTTTGTGGTTAATATATTTCTTGATCCACTGGTTGTTCCCTTGACCTTGCTAGTATCAACGGCTCATTTAACTAGCACTTTGAAGGGTATAAAAGTCTAGTCTTCGAAGTAACTATCACTGGTCGAATCGTTTCTTAGCCTGACGTAAAACAGAGCACCAAAATTCACAATACTTCAGGTTGTGTGTAAAAAGAGTATGTTTCTTAATAAGACGATATGCACCCCATAAAGAATAAGTTTAAGAATTTTATTAAAGTATGTTGTATAAAATGTTTTCTTACCATCTATACACTTTTTTGCCCTAGATGGGTGCTTATTTGACCCATGCAGTTTATATGTGCAAGCAATTACTATACTTCTCAGACTCTGTACATATTCGGTAGCAGCTTGGGTTATTCTAATACTTCCTCGCCTATGTCTGATACTAATACCTCCAAATAGGAGGCACAAGTCTTAGCAACAAATGGCCATTGATTCTGATGATGTAAAAAACTTTGTTTGTAAATCTTCTCCTGTTTTTTCCCCACATTCAATCAACAATCAAACATCTTTCTCACTTTAACACCTGGTTTCTAAGTTGTCACATTTATTGAATAATGTCAATGATTTGGAACAAATATTTTTCGAATTTTTGCAAGATTATATTTGACTTAAAATGTTTTTTTCTGTTAACGACCGTAAGTCGCTTATACCAACGCTCTGTGACCACTGAAAAGTTAAGAGCCACAAGAGAGAGGTCATTCATAAAACAGGTAGATTTAGAGCAAGATATAACTACATGATACCTATTATTAAATAGTGTAAAAGAATTAAGGTTACAGTGGCCAGGAGGAAGGGAGGGGGAAAGAAGAAGAAACAGGATTTCAGAAAGTAGAAGTTCGAGGAAAGTCCCGTTGTTGGGAACTTTGGAGAAGAATGGGGCCAAGTTTCATTTCACATGTTTTGATGTATAATATTTAGCCATGTGTCTTGCTGCACATCGATTCGCGAGGCCCCGGGAAGATACAATCATTCAGTCAACAGTTAAAGACCAACTGTTATTCTCTTATATGTACAGATTTGATTTGTGCAAAGACAAGGAAAGAGAAAGTTCATTAGATGTGTTTGAATGGGCTGCAAAGAAGTAGAGAATATGCACTATATTAATATGTTATGTTATATGTTATATACACTATATTAATTCCAAATATTGCAGATATGTTTTGGCGTAGTAATAGTATGAATACCCTTTGGAGAATTAGTGTAGATTATCCTGCATGGAAGACATTGGCATGCAGACAAAAGCTTTATTTTAGGAGTTCTCCATCTCTATGGACTTCTGCATTCAACAATAATTTCACAAAATACGTTAGAAAAATAGAAGGAAAGCATGAACTGTGTGATATAAATGGTCACTTTTACAGACTTACAAATGAAAGGTATACGATACCATCAATTTCGGAACATCGATGTTCCAAAAGCGATGGGATGAGTCGAAAGATGAAAATTTTGGGACCTGGGAAAAGCAATCGATTGGTATGGTCAAGAAATGTACATTCGGTAGCTACCACTGAAAATAGTGATGGTTATATTCAAATATATAAGTTCAGATATATACGCTATGTTAGAGTGTTATCAAGATTTAAGATATATCAAACAGCACTTACTGTTCTATTGTTTCTTCCACTTTACAAAGGTTATATAGATGGAAACTTTGGTATGGACATAGCTCTGCTTGGTGGATTTGGAATGACAAGTGCTTGTGTGCTTTTGTCGATCTATAGCTACTTTGCAATGAAACTGATTGGAGAATTACAGATCAGCAAAGCTGGAGATCTTGTTAAAGTCTCTTCTATTGATTTTTTTGGAAAACGAAGGAATTTCGTAATACCTTTAGATTCAATTTCTTCAGTAGAGATTGACCCTTATACCTCCCCAGAGAATATAAATGTTCTTGTTTGTAAGTTTGAATTTACCGATAAGGATGACGTGACAAAGAAAATGTACTACAGCCTACGTTATGGCATAATACAAGAGTATAGAAACTTTGGAATTTTAGCAGGTAGCCACAGAATGACACCGGCAAATAAAAACTTGTAAAAAAGGTTTATAGAATAAAAACACAGCATTAAGAAAACAACTTGAAAGACATATAACTTTTTAAATGTAGCTGTATATCTTAAATATGTGTAGCATTGATTACTAAATAAGCTGTCTACATTTTAATGGAGTGCACTTTGAAATTCAATAGTGAAAGTCTATCTGTCTGATATGTGTACATGTTTTTATACTACTAAAAAAACCATAAGCTCTATTCTTTTCTGGCTGTTTAGAAGCAATTGTAAATTGAATTATGCTCAAGGGAAACTGAAGCAAGAAATGGGCTGGTGGTTTTTTAAATTCATTGTTAGCTTAAAAAGTGTGTATGACATATCAATCAAAACTGAAGCTTTAGGTTGAAAATATCATAATATCTTTACTCTAAGTAGACTTGCATACTTATTGTGGTACATTGATTGAATTAGGATTAACTAATGTGAAAACATATATCAGCCTTTAGATTTCATATCTGTGGCCTATATATTTATATAGATACATATTGTAGCATATTTATACCCATTGAAAAACCCCAGAAATATATTTCAGTGGTTTAGGCACCTTGTGCTGCTTATATATATATATATTGGTTAACTTGACAATATGTCATCATCATCATCATCATCATCATATTCAGTTTAAAGTCCATTTTACATGCCAGCATGTGTTGGACAGTTTCCTGAAATTGACTTCCAAGTTATCCTATCCTTAACCAGGTCTCTGCAGACACCGTTTTGTTTGAGATCCATCCTTATCACTTCCCTCCATGTTTTATGTATGATGACAAAACACCAAAACACATTATATTCATGGATGAACATCAGACTTAACCAGAAAAGTGTTATTTGAAATTTTGTTTGTACAATAAGTAAGCTAATTTTGCTTTTCATACAATCTTACAGGTATATACAACATAAATAAGCTTCTTGTCAATCTCTGAGAAAATAGTTTTCATTTATTCAGCAACATTTTCATTCACAAAAAATTAGAGCACAATAATTTCAATATTTTATTTTTATTTTCTTTATATCTAGCCAAAATTTAATGTGCTCAAATGAAGTGCTTCAAAATTATCAATTTTTTTTGCATGAGCATTTGGCAAAACATACTTGTATTTTTATTTTCACTTTTTAGTATATGTATACATATATCTTTGAGTGATGGACTTTTCCATTAATTGTGGCATATGACTGCAAACAAAAAATACATAGTTCACTTTTCTTTGTTGCTTTTGCTGTGGGAGGTAACACCTCTATTTCTGCAAACTAAGCACATTTATTTATGTAATTATAATGTTATTTATTCAACACTGTTGTTGAAAAGGGGTACATAAAGCATAAGAAAATAATTATGCATTGTTATCCATCTGTTTGGTTATACTGCAGTGGAGTTCCTAGCATCTTGGGTAAGTAACAGTCAACTTTGTCTTTCTTCTGGCCTCCAAGCATTTCTGTCAAAATAGTTTTAGATATCAATTTACATGATTTCCTGTGTTCAAGGACCTTGTGTTCTATTTAGATTAACTGAAACCATAGTTCCAGTAGTAGAAGGTGCCTATCGTACCTTGCTAGATAATAATAAAAAAAAAAAATAATTTCTATTTTTTTTAAACGTACACATAGGTTACATTTAGTCTTCTTTCTCTCAGTGCATTCTTTTAGGCCAATTTGTTATAGAGAGCCACACCACCCATGCCCCAAGCCTCCCTGTTGCACTTAAAAGTCACATTTTAAGTCTTGTTGGGTCTGCCAGGCCCCATTGTACGTGTGACATAAATGTGTTTTCTCTTTGGCTTGATCCAGACTGGAAACATGCCCCCAAATGGTAACTATTCTGGTGAAAAACATAAATGGTCAGATAAGGACTTATTCCTGTCAAGCAGATCAGATGTGGCCCAGGTTAATCTCCCTTGTAGAATCTGAAGTTGATTTAGAGGGACCAGTGCACTTTTTTACCATCTGAATATGGCTCAGAAACATACAAATTTACTCCAGTATAAGGGTCACAATCATATCTAGAAGCCTTGACCTTTATGACCCCTCTCAGAACCGCATGTCTGTCACCACTACATAGGGGTATGTACTGTTGTGCTGGGTTAGCTCTTCCTCAGAAAGACAATACCATTGTAAAAATTAGGTGCAGAATCTTATTAAAAATGTATGTTTTGAGAATTTCAACAATGGTTACTGAATCTGAGGTAATCAATGCCCCAGATGTGGTGACAATGTGTTAAGACAGGTTGGCTGTGAGAAGAAGCTGCTTTCTGAAGATTTTAAAGCATATACTGAAGATGTAGGAATTGAGGTTTGCAGGTTCAACTTGAGCCCCAGGGAATGGACAACCCTGTATAGTCCCTGGGATGCCCTTTGGCAAGGTGCACCACCCAGTCAGCCATCTCCCTGGGTTACAGAAGCCTTTTTCCTGTTGGCCCATATTGCCTGAATGGGGGCAGCCAATTCCTCCACGTACAAGCTTCTTTTGGAGATCATTGCCCAGATATGGTCACTCACTGCCTTGCAAGCAAGTCCTTTGACCAGAAGCTAGGTCCACTGCTGATAGCTATGGTTGGCATCCAGTTCTAAGGGGATTCAGCCATAGAACTTTGTCAAACCCCTATGAGCAAATGACAACTAATATCTGATTCATACTCGATTGGTCACTGCCCAGGTCAACAATGACTGCCTTTGTCTTGGAAAACCAGCAATGTAATGGAAACTATGTTACTGGCAAAACAGAAAGAAAACAGAGTGGATGAAGGAAGGTTGCTAAAAGATGTGCCTGGAAAATGAAGCCAAGGGAGGAATTGAAAATCAAAATTGTACCTCTGAACATGGAGAGTCTGATAGGAAGAACAAGGGAAGTAGCAGATCTGATTGAGAGGAGGCATATAAAGGTACATTGTGTGTAAGAGATGAGATGGAAAATGCCCAAGGCTAGAGAAATCAGAGGAGGCTACAAGATGTACTACCATAGCTTCAGTGCTGCAAGGAATGGGGTAGGCATAATTTTGTGGGTAGCCTTGTACCAGGAGTTGTGGGAGTGGAAAGAATTTTGGACAGATTGATTGTCATGAGATAGGAAGTAAATGGAGACCACCTTGGTGTGGCAAATGCTAATGACTCACAAGTAGGATGCAAAGAGCCAGAGAAAAAAGATTTTTAGAGAAAGTTTGATGCAATGATTGCCAAGTTGTCAGGAGAAGTCAGGCAGTCCATTGAAGGGGACCTAAATGAGCATTTTGGTGAAGGGAATGTACATGATGAAAGAGTGATGGGTAGATATGGGTATGGGTATTATTGCTTTAAAAAATGCATTACACAATCCATTGAGAAAGGCTATTTGAAATTTTTGTGGCACCATATGTATTACTATTTTTGTGCAAAATATTCATTTGTTTGTTTTTTCTGGTCTGCAAACTTTGTTATGAGTTTTTCATAGAAAATAATAGATGAAGAAAATTCAAAATGTATTAATAGCAAGAGGAAATCAACTTTATTTATAGCCATGTGAATGCTTGATTTCAAATTTGATTTTACTGAGGACACTTTGAAAGACAAAAATTAAATAATGACAAAATATCAGACTGAATTTTTCTTCAGTGGCTATGTAGGAACAGAACAACAGACACATACACTAACTTATTATATCTACATAAATCACAGGGAATTTTCTAGTTTGTGTCTGAATACTGATGTGTTCACTGATGTGACATTTCTCGAATCCTTAGGCAGACAGTTGAATAACTTTGTACCTCAGTATGCCAATGAAAAATTCTATGTGTTGCTTTTAGGTATCCAGGAATGTTAGCTTTAACTGATGGAAACAGACATTCTCTGCCTCTTTGGGCACTCCATGATCCTTTGACACTGTTTATTTTAATATTTGAAACTAAGCCTTCCAGGATTTTCCAAGTGTATATTATAATATACCTTTCTCTCCATCTTTCTAGAGAATACATTTTAAGGTGCTTCAGTAGTTCCCAGTAATTTTTGTCTTGTGCCATTTATTTTACTAAGGGAGATTTTTTGGATCAACTCCAGAGATTTGGCCTTTTAAGATTGGTGACCACCATTGGCAACAACACTCCAATTTTGACCTTACTAGAGACTTAAATAGTGTAATCATTAGAGTGACTTCCCTAGTTTTAAAGGTGGGCAGAATCCAACCACACTTTTTATGTGCCAACTCATATGTATTGACAATATGGCTTTTAAAAGATGCATCATCTGACATCAAAATTCCCAGATCTTTGACAACTGGTTGACTGACTATTTCTGAACCAGAGTTGGGTTTATGGCTTATGTCAACTTTTAGACTATCCTCTTTACCATATTGAATGAGTTCAAATTTATCTGCATCTAGTGCCATGTTAATATCATCTGTCCATTGATATACATTAAAACAGAGGTTCCCAACCTTTCCCGTCACGCGACCCCAAAATTTAGGCCATTGAAACAAGTGACCCAAACGCTTTATTTTTATGAAATTTCTCAGGAAAAGTCATCAAGGCCAGTATGGAATTGCACATACATGTACTTGGATGTAACAAATACATGTATAATAGCAATGTACTCGATTGTTATGTATTATTGTTATATAAGATTTCGTCTTTCACCCCGCGACCCCATGCTAGCATCCTGCGACCTCAAATGGGGTCGCGACCCCAAGGTTGGTAACCACTGCATTAAAAGGATCATTATCCAGGCAGTCCTTAAAAGGATCTTTTAATGCTGATTGATGATTTTCAACAATACAATATAAAATTGGGGTCTGGTTAACTGGAGAAAGGCATTCTAATTGCTTAGTAATTGGGTGAAATTTTCCAGTATATCTATCAGTAAAGTAACCCTTCCTTTTTGATGCGCGATTTTTGTGGTGGCTAGGACCATGCATTGAAAGTTTCTCTTTTGGTATCTTTGAAAATGGTTATCATATCAGATCCAATTTTTCTAGCAATGAATTCGTTTTGTTTAAATGCATGCTTATTTAGAGTCTCGTCTTGCAAGCGCCTGTCTTTGAGATTTCTTTTCACCGCTCTGCCATAGTTTTTTCCCTTGCGCATGACGGATTTAGCACGATTCTCTATAAATTTCTGCCTTGTTTCCGGACCAACGTCACTGGGTATTCGAAGTACACGTATCTGATCAGAGCCTTTATGTATCGTGATAACGTTCAACTGATTGTAACAAACTTTGCATCTGATTTTCCTCCTCTCCGTAAACCAAACCTTTTCGAAGCATGATGGAATATAAGTCTTGGTCGCTTTTTCAGGAGAGTATTCTTGACTAGCCAGGCTATTGCCATATTCCCCCAGGTTATTATTTGCATCAAACAGTTTTCACACGAATAATCATGAAACAAGGGCCTGTTAGGGAAAAGAAAAAGATTAAAGTTTATTTTACATCCCCGAAAAAAAGTAATGACGAAATCGAAAAAGTTCCTGAAGAAGAAAAAAGAAAGCAGTCCTCAAAGAGAACAAATCAACTAGATCCAGATATTGTGCCATTCAAAGTGCCTCACAAAATAAAAAACCGAAACTTAAAAAATAAAAGGAACCACTGAATCTTGACACGGATGTAAATATGACAACGTCGCCTCTTTGTTCTGCATATCACAAAAGGCTTACAAATATCTACGTAGCTAAATCTGTTTATTACTCACGAACAAAGGTTATCGTCAGGAATGGTGCTCGGACAGGGTAAATGGAAATTTAGAGTTTCGTTATTATCAAAAGTTTACCACACTAGCATAGGCACTGGAATCAACATGGCAAAAATAAGTTTTATAAAAGTCTTCAGTCTGCTGTCAGCGCATATATATAAAAGATATAAAAAGTTGGAAAGAATCAAAATACTACACTATCCATTTCGACAAGCCTGTTTCGTGATTTTACTCACTCGTCAGGAAATGTGTATATATATATATATATATATATATATAGGATATATATATATACAGGATCCCACAATAACTTCTTAAGCTGTGCTTGCTCCGGCAACATGGCCTGAGAGTTATGTCTCAGAAACTCTGTGCTGCACTGATGAACCCACAAAGGGCGAAACAGTACTGTATGTAGCTTGAGTATATATATATATATGCGCAATCTTAACAGCAAACATATCCTTAATAGCTCCAAATTTAAATGTAAAAAGAGCCAATGGAATGAATATGGGTTACGTCTCCTTTTATAAGCACCAAGCTGTGGTTTTACTATCTGGAACTTATGGTTTTTAGAATCAACTGTATCTTGTTGTGATGTGAGGCTCAATGCACAAAACAAATTAACCAAAATCTGGAAATCAAGTCTATCAAGATCCTTCAAAATTAAACTTTTTTGCTCCACAGTAGAATCGGTACTATTATATGGCTGCGAAACATGGACGCTTACCAAAAAATTAGAAAAGAAATTGAATGGCTGCTATACAAGAATGCTAAGATCAGCTCTTGGATATAGCTGGAAAGATCACATCCGTAATGAAGATCTTTAGGGTCACCTTCAAAAAGTAACCGACAAAATCAGAACTAGAAGGTTGAGACTAGTAGGACATCTTAAGAGACCTCCTGAAGAAGTGGCACACAATTTGGCATTTTGGTTACCAACACAGGGAAAGAGAAATAGAGGGGCTCCAACAACAACATTTGTACAACTGCTGGAGAAGGATACGGGACTGACGGTGGAAGAGATGGGAAATCAAATGATGGACAGGGATATTTGGCGGATGATGGTAGGTCGAGGCACTTTGGCCTCGACCTAGATAGATAGAGGCTCAATGACTGCAAGGCAAAGAAAGAAATGGACTCATTTCGTATGGTGAGGTTTTAGACGTCAGCAGTTTAGGATGTGATAATTAAACATGGAACATGTTTGTTAACCTAACTCATACTTTACCTTTGGTGCCTTAAGGAAGTGAATCATGCCCCAGCACTCAGTATGCATCTGCATTTGCAAAGAGATACAAAGAAGTCATTTGACCTGAGCTATCCAAATGGTGTGCAGAGCTGCACCATAAGTTTTATGTTGATAATGAGTGAGAAACATCTAGGAGTACTTTGCCAGAGTCTTTTGGGAATGCTGGCACTATTATGAAAGAAATAGATTAGCTATGGACATTGGGATTGGTGAGTAAGAGAAAGAAAATTGTAGGCGATTGCAGGGGAAGGGGTTGCAATGTCCTGAACAGGAAGATAGAAAGGTGATTAAAGATGGATGAGGAATAAAGGTGGAATAAAAAAGATCCAGCTGTGGAAGGCCTAGTAAGATGAATTCAGAACACTGCAGCATCCTTAATAGCATAACCGGTGCTAGCAAGGGAACAGTAATTCAGTAAAAAAATTATGTTGGTTGTTTTAAAAACTCCACATCTCCTAATGATTGACCCATTACTTTAAGCAATTGTTGTACTGCCTGGAAGCTTGTTTGTATGAATGACAACCTATGTAATCCCAACAACATCATAGACAATGTTACCCTACCTGATAACGAAACCAATCAGAAAAGGGATTGGAATCACAATTTAAAGGCTCAAGAAGCTCAAGACTCAGTGCAGGCAATATCAAAACATAAGTGCCCAACTCCAGCAGCTCTACACTATTAAAGCATCTGTATGGAATATTTCTGATAAGTTGGGCCAGCGTTTTAATTCCTCAAGATTTTAGAGACTTAGTTGTACTCCTGTAATATAAAAAAGACTTAAAATACCCTGACATCGTGGTGTCACTTTGGTGTCAATTTCAGAGAAAAAATTATATCTATCGCACAGTGTGACAAGGTACCAGCTTACTGACTAGGGACTGCTCAGACTGGTCGTACCTGACCAGTGGGATACAATAACATTTCCCACCATCAAAGGCAATCAATAGCATCCAACTCTATGCCAATCGAGCGTGGATTTACCTCTCATAACTGCTGTCTTTCCTGTTGTACTCTCATCGCATGACTAAATTAGAGTAGCCTATTTGGGGAGCAAGTCTGAGCGCAGATATGTGAAGACCATTTGCTACGCAGACGAAAGAGTTCCCTCTCTCGCACCAAAGAGTCCCAGCAGGATAGTGATTGGTTGGAGGAGCTGATGGATGGTCGACACGTTAAGGATCAACCATCTTAGGGTACTTCAATCCAGATTTTTTCCTGAGTTTACTTCCATGGCCCCTTTCTTTCCGCATACCAATGGAATGGGTGTTTTCTCAGACTTTTCATTTTCCTAGATAAATGGCCTTTCAAGGCTATTGAGCTCTTCTAATCCACCAGATGCATGATTGCCATTTGTTTGCAACTATTCGGCCTTTGACAGGCATCGCTATTTGCCCTGCAGGGTGACATGCCACCTGCTTTACCGGCGTGCTTTGGGAAACGGTAGGCTGAGTTGGGTAACAGTTTTATCAGTTACAGGTCATATCTAGACTAACATAAATCATCACACATGGACTAATATGAAACCAACCCTACAAAGCACAGTGCGGTTTGCTAAGGGGAAGTGATTATGCAGGTCGATTTTCGGTTCAAATTAAATTTTATACCCACAAACCTGAAACAATAAATGTTTTACTGCCTTTTTATTGACTTTTATATCGACTTCCGGCTTATACCAGCTCCCGGCCAAGAATTTCTCACTGCCAAAGCAAAGTCCCTTGGAAGGGTAAAGTCTGGTCCCCAATTACTGGGGGGAAAATGACGTTAAAACGAGAAAAAAAAATACAGCCTTCATAGCGCTTATTGTCATCCTTTGTGATAATGTTGTTGAGTGGTGTGACCATCAAACGTGTAAATTTGCTCTGGGATATTTATTTAGATAAGCACAATTGTCTGTCAGCAAATGTTTTTACTATTAATTATTTTTAAAATATTCCTAGCAAACTGATGCTAAATTTCTAAATTCCCTAACCATCCTTCAACACAAAAAGTGAGAGTTACCACAAATTACGTAGAGTGTGAAGCTTTCGGATACATTCAGGTTTCCCGTCTTGAGTCTTGGTCCTCTCAAGCGGAAGAAACCTTTCACCCTTTACAAAAAAGCAACTGGAAGCATAAGCAGAGGACGGTAAAATCTAAGGTCAGTGCTGCTGTATGGAGGCGAAAGCTGGATTCTTAGCAAGGATGCAGAAAGAAGACTGAAGGCGGTTGAAATGTGGTACCTGAGAAGAATCCTAAAGATATCGTGGATAGAGAGGAAATCAAACAAGGAGGTGATGGAAATAGCAAATTACAGAAGATCGCTCATGAAAACAATCCGTAAGAGACTGATTGAATTTCTGGGACACATATGCAGGAAAGATGAACTTGAAAAGAAGATGATATGTGGCAAGATAGAAGGGAAGAAAAGCAGGGGCAGACAGAGAATAACATTCATGGACAATCTTAATCAATGGACAACGCAAAACACATTAACGAAAGCCGAGCTGATAAGAAAGACGGACAACAGGGAGATCTGGCGCGCCATGGTCATCGATGTCTGTTCCAGGTCTGACAACTGAGGAAGAAGAAGAAGAAGAAGAAGATTAAAAGAATAATAAAGTATGGTTTCACGAAAAGATATGTGAGAAAAAAAATTCTTGAGATGAGCTCTGATATTTATCAGCTGGTCACAAATGTGAAGCTTTTTTTACCATTGTTTGTTTAAATAACTTTATGGAATCAGTACATAACTGGGGCAAAATGTCTTATAGTACCACCGAGTTATAATATTTACATGTTTTTTTTCCGTTGAAAAAATTACAGACACTCGTCTTTCTTTGTTAAGCAAGCTGATGTGAAAATTAAACATATCTGAATTGCCTCAGACAGACAGACAGTCTGATGTGTTTCCTTACTCAAACGCTTTTTCAAAGCTGTCCTTCAGTGCTCATTCAATTTTTTTGTCTTCCTCATTCAGTTCCTATG
This sequence comes from Morbakka virulenta, assembly GCA_003991215.1. Taxonomy (NCBI): domain Eukaryota; kingdom Metazoa; phylum Cnidaria; class Cubozoa; order Carybdeida; family Carukiidae; genus Morbakka; species Morbakka virulenta. The sequence goes on from RDPX01000161.1 coordinate 1,023,590, forward strand.
TTTTCCATCTCTTTTCCCCCATATTCCCAAACAGCAGGAATTCAATGCAAGGGGAAAGATGAACTGGATTGACATGAAAAAAGACTATGTTAGCACACTACAGGTGTCAGACGTTACATTTGTAGACTCTCTTCATTGAGTGTGTGAAAGTAACAATGTCAAAGTTGTGCCAAATGCTATTTTATAAAACAATAAAATATTACCAGTTATCTAGGGTTTCTTACTTTAAAGTATACTTGTAGAAGGTTCAATGATTACATTGTAGAAGTAAACTCTAATGTGCTAATAACTTGAAAACTATCAAACTTGTGTCACTCATTATTACAAACAACGTGAACTTTCTGGATAAATTTTCGATAATTACTCAATTGATTTATGTAAGATATACCGTTTGTAGGCTATCCAATCTGTAGGGCTTACTTTTTTCCCCCTTGTGTAAGTGAATTGCTTTATTTTACACAAAGCAAATCTGGAAAAGGAGTCATTCAGTGTTCTCAATCTTTGTTATTGCCTTTGATGGCGGTGGTCAGTTTGAAACAGTCTGTTGTCTGTTGTCTGTTGTTTAATTTTGATAACTTTTCCTGTTTGGATTACGTGGGTACAATTGTCTCTTTTATTTAAACACCATGTGACAACATCCTGCACACAATGACCTGGAAAATCAGTACAACATTCCTATTTAACTATTTAATCGAGCTTTTACAACACCTTCCTTAAATGTGTTTACACAATCTGCACAAATATTAGTTGTCTTTTCCTACTTCAAAAAGAAAACTATTTTGTCAACGGAATAAGAAAAGACTCTTTGTGTTTTTCTTTAGCAAAGCCATTTTGTGAGTCATGCATGTTAATGGGTAATTATTCATATCAAAAATACGGACTCGTTGCTTAATTGTTAGTGCAGTTGCACCGTAACCAAGAGGTTCGGGTTCGATTCCCCGAGCAGGCAAAATTTTGGAACTTAACAAAAGAAAAAGCCCTTGGTTGGCGTCAGGAAGGGCGTCCGACCAAGAAATTCCTCAATGCCAAACCAGAAGTCCCTTTAAAGAGCATCGTCTAAGTCTCAGCTACAGGGAGAAAATGACGATAAAAACCAATTTAAAAAAATATTTAAAAAATTTATATTAAAAATACATTAATCATCATTGCACTGGCCTTTTGTTCACACTCGGTTGTTTTATTATTTTTATTTTCTTGTTCTTCTTAAGGTTCTTTTCTTATTTATATTTATATTTTTTCGGTTGTGGAAGTGACGAAATCTGTCCTGCCTTTTTCAGTCTTTATTCTCACATTTATGATATTAACATAACTGTGAGAAGTGAGTGCAGAATCACAATACGTGATGTGAAGCACAACAGACATATATATATATATATATATATATATATATATATATATATATATATATATATATATAGAGAGAGTAACACAGATGAATCGATGAACTTTCGGCCAATTACTACTGAAACTGTTCCATTAAAAGTTTTTACATTCTGTTTGCGAGGCTCTATGTTTGAATACCTCAAGGACAATAACTTCGTTGAAAATCTTATTAAAAAAGGCTTCACTTCTAAGATCTCGGGTACTTTGGAACACACTGCCATTATGGCTCAGGTGATAAACATGGCTCGCACTAATCAATACTTCCTAGTCATTACTCATTTAAGACCTAAAAATGTTTTTGGTGAAGTT
>RDPX01000161.1:1025975-1041388 GCA_003991215.1 Morbakka virulenta
AATACGGATAACCGAATCGAAAGCTTTATATATATATATATATATATATATATATATATATATATATATATATATATATATATATATATATATATATATATATATAAAGCTTTCGATTCGGTTATCCGTATTAAAGTGCTCAATACATAAATTTGTACATTTCCTGAAGAGTGAATAAAATCACGAAACAGGCTTGTCGAAATGGACTGTGTAGTTTTTTTATTCTTTCCAACTTATCATATCTTATATATATATATATATATTTCCAATCGTATGATGCAAACTCCAAAGCTCCAAAGATGTACTAAGCAGGTCTGACCTTTAGAATAAAACCAAAATAAGGTATTTTATTTTGAAATTTTGATTGCCACTACATAAGTATAGTCGCAGAAAATTATTTCTACATAAAAGCTCTGTTCACGTTTTGACGTTAAAAACGTCTTACAGCTTAGGGGTTCTGGTTACTCTTGTTTCTTCTCATTTGGTAGTAAGAGAAAAAGAGCAATTAAGACCTGAAAGGCATCGATTCTTACTTGAAGCAATCAATTGTAATGAAGTACTATTGTTTTCAAACCAATAGAAGGTGACCAATATCAAGTAAAAAGGAAGGGTATAAAGACGATGCAAAAGGGGTGTAAAATAGATGTAAAGATAGACATTTCTTAATGAACAAAAATAGATACATATGTTAAAGAAAAGGGGAGGGTAGAAAATGAAAATGGCTGTGTAAAGGGGTGGAAAGGGGGAAGTGAAAGGTTTCACCTTTTTTATGAGAAAAGAAATGAGAGAGAAAGAGAAGACAAAGAAATAACGAAATGAAGAGAGAGTGCAGAGAAAGAAATAAGAAATGATAAAATTTTTGTATTTAATTGTGAGCACTAAGTTTGCATGGGTAAATTGGTGAGGAAAGACCAATCTACAGGTTGAGGATGCGTGGATTTGGAGTACTTTCTTTTGTGTTTTCTTTTTGAATACCTTCCATGGCAATCCACACCCTTGTTCAGATACATAAACCCTTCGCTCAGCAGTATTTCCAGGAAAACTTTGAGCAGCATTCACAGCAAACGTCTTCTTGCATTCATATTATTTTACAGTAATGCCCGTGTGCTTGCAAATTTCTTTTGTAGCTCTAAGTTCTTTGTCCAAAAGCATGGCAACTTTGATTTATTTGCGTTTTTGCTCAATAAAGACAAGGCAAAATCAACCCATTTCTGGATGGTAATTGCTCTTCTTTGATCTAGCATCGGTGTCCCCGCAGGCAAAAATCACATATTTTGTTGGCAAGGACATAAAGCTGAAAATCCGACCAAGGAAGAACAAGAATCCTACTACTAATTTTAGCCAGAAGACCGAGAAGCGATGGAGCCCTAAACAACACTGTGGTCTCTTTGTCTCCATATTTTCCTGAAAAGCTTTAAGCAGGAATTACAACTCAGTAGGAATATCACAAGGAATATTTTCTATAGAATATTTAAGTTGTTTTTACTCCGGTAATTCTTATCTTTACATAGTCTATCAAGTCTTACAAGTTCACATATCAGTGACAAAATGTTCATTGTAAAAACGGCCATACATTATTAACAGATTGCAATGTGTTATTTTTTCACAAAGACTTTAAAACCACAACACCAACAAGGATAGGAGGATGTTAATTAACATAATCGCTGTTTCCACTGCAGGTGGAAACAGCGATATTAATCCTCACATGGAAACCGCCTCGTTTGCATGTCAGGACTTCACTAACCAAAGTTTTCCAATACGTAAGCTTGTATACATATGTATAAAAATATGCTTGCAAACATGGCTGTCCCTGATAACACTTTAAATACAAATTTCATGTGCAACTTTCTATATTTTGACAATGTCAATTTTTGCCATTTGTGTAGAAAACTTACGAGAAAGTTTATAACTGAATTGGTAATAATCAAAGTGAGAAATTGATTGAAAAACTTCCAAATTGCTACATGCTCTGGTGTCTACTAATTCCGGGGTTTCCGAAAGAGCTTAACCATATAAAACAAGGAATATATCTGTTTGTATTTAAATTTTACAACAGGTTGTTAATCTGGCTCGACAATGAAACTTCATAAATTTTTATTAACCAATTGGGGCAATCGATCGCTTAAATGTTTAAATATGTTGATCTCATATCTTTAGTACTTGTCTTTCTCGAAAGTTTTGAAAATTTCGTCAAAAATGTCAGCAGATCACGAAAGTTGGGAGTTGTCGTAATACGAATCCGCATCTGTGCATATAGGAAACATAGAGAAAATCTTCATAAGACAAAAGAGGAGGAAAACAAATTAATGGTGGTGTGGAAAATCCTCTTTGGTGGAAGCTGTTTCAGTTTCAGATTGTTTGGTTTGGTACTCAGAAAATTGTAGAGTTTTTAAAAACTAGTTGTAATAAGCGCCCACTAAAGTGTTGGTAGCTATGTTAGGATAATCATAGGCAAATATTCACTTTTTATGATTGGTTCGGCCTCAACCACTCACACAACTGACTGGCTAAGAAATTCTGTGGTCTGCTGTATTCCTACGGCTGACCTATGGCGTGAAAAAGGATATTACTTAGATTTTGTATGCTATTATTCGCTTCAGTTCTTGACCCTGGTCTGAAGACAGGACTGGCTCTTACAACTCTTCAGGTATCTACAACACTGCTTTGCGGCACAGGGGAACACTAATACTAACAATTCACACATTGGTTTTCCTCTTTCTTTTTATAAACTTAATAAAAACATGCTAGATCCTGACCTTCTCTGACCCTTTAAGTACTTAATAAAAACAAATTAAAAGTTAACACTCACAGAACTGAATGTAATAGCAGACGAATGATCATTGACCTCTTTCAAAGGGTAACCACCTATGCTTTGGTAACTAAGATTTGGACCATATAATTTATTAAAGAAGGTTTATTCTCTTAATTACGCCCTTTACTTCTTGTAGTTGTTGTACTCCAAGTTTCCAAGCTTGTTAATGATAGTAAGGCTGGAGATCTGTCCTGCACATGTTTAATGATTTTCCAAGTCTTCTGACGTTTAACCTAATTGATCATTAACTTAATTTTTCCCTGATTTATAAGTCGTTTAAACAAAGACCATTTTACTGGGACAATTCAAGCTGGCTTTTTAGCCGCATCCTACAACTTCGTTACATTGATTAATTATTACGTCCATCGTTATTATACATCTTCCTTTTAAGTGAAGTATGGCTTTCCAGGATTGATTGGAAGGCATATTAATTAATTTGAGGCTGTTAGATCATTATTTTCCTCCCAGCGACTTCGTATGGCTGACAAATCTTAATAAAGTAAAATATTTTCAAGTTTTTCAAGAGCAATTGTCGACCACAATGTTTAGAGAAAACCAAGACATGCGATCAAGACTTTCAGTAAAAAGTAAAACGTCATTTACCATAAGCTACCAACCTACCAAGAATGTCTGGCACAGTGTTGGTCTCCCAAAGCTACGATCGAGGGACCACACCTAGAAGTACTGCCGTGTGCGACTAGCACATTTCTAAATGAACGGTAACAAACCAGGATAAGGTCTACGTGCGTGAACAATGGAGCTGTAGTATTTAACAGAACATGCATGTCAAGGGTTAAAGTTGGTTCTTTTAGCAAGTTACAAGATGTACAATCACGGTACAATATGGTTCTCCACACTAGAGAACAAGCTTCAATTGAACGAATAAGAACTGTTTATCAAGTGATGTTTATACTCATATTTCATCAAGTTGTCACGAGGGTAGTGCTACGCGGTCGGTGCTCCATTTGATGTCTATAACCAGCTTTCATGGGTGATATTACAGTTGTCCATAACTGTTATGAAATTAACGTTTTAAAAATAAGCAGCAGCCGACACAATTTGGAGAAAAAAACACCAAGGTTATCAACGATATTATTTACCTGGAAACCCTGGAGTTCAAGGCTAATGTCTCCTGCAGCTAACATCTTGTGGCTTGATGAAAACACAAGGAACAAATCTAAACCCAAACCTACAAGAAAAAACCTAACCTGATTTCCATTTCCATCTTGTCAAGACAGAGGTGGACCACACCACTGCTGGTCAGTTGCTAGAGAATAACCAAAACCGTAGGGACCAGCTCCTTAGTGCGTTAAGAGGGTCCGTCGTGTGGGGTCATCAGACCTTCCACTCTTTTCATAATCCCCGCACCGGAAAAAGCAATATTAAAATTTTTGAATAACTTGGGATTTTTTTGCTCTGTGATATATTGCTTAAATCTCATTATTAAGCAAGTTATTGCATGGCTTGCTAGCGGATGTGAAAATGTCAAGTTGGGTAAAACACCCCAATAGAAACAAGTCTGACCAATTTATTCGAAGCAATGAAACATCTTTGGATGAATGTAAGTTTAAGTATCAATAGCTCATACAGCAGCTGGCAGTGAATCAGATAACACTGGAATTGAGAGTTTTTTCGGTACAGAAAAAATTCTCTACGTATCTCTCTTGAGTTAGTACATCACGCATGCATTTTTAATTGAGGCAGTATATTATACCAACTTTAAACTTTGGGGCAGTCGCTATCACCGCGGCTTGTAGGGCTGCCGATGAGTCGAAGGAAAATTTCTTCAGCGGCTTTTTACGTCTCGTTAACGGCGCTTCAGGCAAGACATTTCAGGTCTTTATGCACCAATTACTGCGTCGTACACCCAGAATATAACCAAAGTGGGCAAACTCCTAGGGTGGGCATGTTTGACCCAGTTCAGATGATCCATATAGGTATGGATCAACCGATAGAAAAACTACGTTACACGCGCATTTAAGTCTCAGTTACAGTTGGAAAAAATTTATTATATATATATGTATAAGCATATATGCAGACAGTACCGTTTCGCCCTTTGTGGGCTCATCAGTGCAGCACAGAGCTTTTGAGATACAACTCTCTGGCCATGTTGCCGGAGCAAACGCAGATTAAAGAGTTATTGGGATCCTGTCAGAGTGCTCAAACCACGCATGCGCAGTGAGCATTGCATTACGCTGACAACAGGTCCCCAAATCTCAGACAAAGTGCTCAACCAAACTTTCGTAAGGCAGCGTAATATAAGCATAAGAATAAATTTCAGGTTCACCATCAAAGAAGCAATTCATGATACATATTCTTTATTACAATTCCAGAAATAAACTAAGGTATAATGACCTTATCCACAAGCGCTGCGGTAAATTAAAATAAATGCCCTTTTATTCCTAAAACACTTTGTTTTCATAATTTTTCATCATAATGATAAATTAAGATATTCGTAACCTTAATCACAATGCCCGTAAAAAGTTCAAAAAGTTCTATGTATCGCAAAATAATATTTTCAAAGTGACACGACGTAAATAAAGCAAACATGACAAATTTAAAAACGTAATCCACATCACAATTTTCGTCTGAGTTGATACTGCTCAATTGGAAATTGTTGTCTGTGTTGCCCCTGATACTCAGACATATATCTATCTCTTCAATATGAGACTCAATTGTCAATGGGGCCAAAGAGATTACAAAAAGAAGAAATCCATTACAGAAGAAACAAAAAATAGCCTAGCAATAAACACGTTATTAGAAAGTCAAAAATTGGATTCGATAATTCAAAAAACGCTCGGAACATGAACCCCTCTCCTCCGCAAAACATCCCTTACCCTATAATCTCGCATCAAGGCGCCGTAGCGCCCAGTTTTTAAAATATCAATTTTCTTATGTTGACAGTGAGAAATAACTGTCAATAAACCATGTCATGATTGCATTCGAAATTCGAATGCAATCATAACACATGAAACAAATTTTCAACAAAAACATTGATATACAATTATAACACGACGAAACTTCAAGCAAAATTTAAATTGTTTTATTGTGGAAGGAATTGTTTAAACATGGAAGACAACGCCACGAGAAAAAGCTATCGAGGTCGGAATTCAAGAAGCATCTGGACAGCTAGGTATTCCGAGGAAAATTTGCAGCGATGGAGCAAACGGAAGGTTTCAAGTCGGCTGCTCTTACTCCAGGAATAAATATACGAACGAAAAGAAGGATTAGACAGTCAAAGGCTAGATATCCATTACTTAAATATGCTTTATTGGACTACGTCAAAGAGGAGAGAGGTAAACCGAACTCTGTCACTGGTAAGCAGATACGCAGAAATGTCTTAGTTTTATTTTAAACCATGTATCCAGGCAATAATGAGCGCTTTTCTGCTTCTTTTGGATGGCTGCGTCGAATGATTAGACGGAATAACTTATCATTTCGAAGTGTTACAAGTTTTGAACAAAAAATTCCTGCTGATACCCCAAAACGTTGTGATACATTTTTAGCTGCGATGAAATCCTTGGATGACTTTAACATTATAATGAATATGGATTAGACCCCTTGCTATTTCGATATGCCATCTTCCGCCACTTTTGATTTAAAGGGGATGAAAACAGTGAAGGTTAAAACCACTGGCAAAGAAAATTGCGATTTACCGCTGCGTTAACTGTCGCAGTACGCAAAATTGATGATCATTACGGAGGAATATCCTTGCCACCAATGGTCATCTTTAAAAACCTAACCAAGGCCTCAAAGGTAAATTCTCTAAAGGAATGGTGATCGAAGGAACGAAGGGAGGCACAATGAAGAGAAGTATTATATGAAATCCCTACGGTCTAGAATAGTGGAAAAACCGACCGGGGTGTTTTTTCCAACAGCACAAATCTCTTCTGATCATGAATTCGGCCAAATCTCATTTGAGAGATGTGCCTGAATTTTGAACGAGGTACAACACAGAATGTAAAATTATCGATGGAGGTATGACTCCATTACTTCAATTTCTTGACACATGCGTGTCAAGAATAAACCATTCAAAGATATTCTAAAACAGAGATGGGCAGATTGGATCGCAAATGGTACTGAAGAGTTCACCAAGCAGGGAAAACGTCGCCGTGCATCTTACGAAACGATTTGCCAGTGGGTATTTGAAACTTGGAAGTTAGTAGCAAAACCATCATTCGTCGTGAGTGGATTTCAGCAATGCGGATACATCGAATGGAATGTTGATTACCAGAAGCTTCACTCACGATTCACTAACGTGATACGTTAGTGGTAAACGAAATGTTGCTGGAGCTTGAGGAGGCGAACGAGGATGTTTCAAATGAAATCTACGAAGATGAAGATCATAACACAGACGATGAGAACGAGAAGGAAGGCTCTGTGTCTGATGAAAATGAAGAGGACATTATTATAGACTTATAGATAGTCCCATTGTATCTTTTAATCTGTGATTTTTCTGAGGTTACGAATCCCAAAACAGTATTTTTTTGCTTACTCTATAGAATCCTTATAAACTGGGCTAAAGAATAAGGTAATTCAAAGTGATATTTAGCAAAAAAAAAGATATAGGCGCCGGGCACCTATATGCGGCCCTATTTTCTAAATTTGAAAATGCAGAATTTTTAAATATCCGGATATAGGCACCGGCGCCTTAATGCGAGATTATAGGGTAGTATTATCCCTGTATGAGCACCAAGATGTTAAAGACAATCCGCAATCTCTTAATTATCATGGCATGAAAACGTACTCTGGTACTGTATTTTGGGCAGTCAAAATTGTCCATGCGAATGCGAGTTTAAAAAAAGTTTTTAAATTATCATGATCAGTTTCGACGTCTTTCATACTTAATTAGCTCGTAAACCCAAACAGAGTAAAGTCAATTCACTTTACAACGCCACTTTTAAGATAAAAACCGTAAGGTGTCCATAAGTGTTTTGGTAAAAGTTTGTATGAACACTGACTTTCATAACGAAAATATCAAATTCCATTACAGTCACAAAAAATATTTTAAAAATTACATTTTATTTGTTTATTTCCTTTGAGGTGATACCGGCCCATTGTAATAACAGCTTAAAAGTATATACTGAAAAAAATGGGCTATTGTCAAGCAAGTATTCGACAATAATCATGTTATACCATTATCAATTTAGCCAATATTTTACTCCCCAGCTGTTAATTATCAAGCAACTATACCAGGCCTGCTGTTACATTCTCTGCTTATTGCCTTCTGTCTTCTCATATTGGGTGCTTGTTGCAGTGAAATGTGTACTTGTTGCTATCTTGTCTTGCTGGGCATCTGTTGCAGTATCACTCTTTTAGGTAAAATGTATACGTTAATGCCAGAAGCAAATGAAAACTATTTCCAGACACCTTGGCAATTATAAAGTGACTCGACTGTACAACTACAGTTAACAATTAAAAAGCAATTTTATCTCTTGTACTGGAAACAAGTGATCTTGCATTTGCATTTGACCTACACAGTTCAAGAATATAGGCTATTAAAATATTGGATGGTTACTATTCAAATTACCCTACACTACATTACAATTTCTGGTTCTGGACATGATGCGGATATTGACTTGTGTGGTAATATTCTTGCACCGTTTATATAAAGTTCATCTTTTATCTGAACATCTTCTCCAAGTACCGAAATACCTTCCATTCGAACCTAAAAAACAACAAGTGAACAACGAATGATGTAAAATAATATTGACAGTCTTTCTTTTCATTGCACTGTTATTATCCTCCGAAAAACAGGCACAGTGTTCAAAACGAAATTTCTTTACATTGCGAAAGAACAACTTCATGTATAACAATGAAGAAAAATCAATTGAGCAGAATTATCGTAGTTTGATCGTTAATTAGTTAAGTCCGTTTGAATATAAGCATTATATACGTGAACACACACAAACATATAAATAAATAAATAAATAAATAAATAAATATATATATATATATATATATTATATATATACTCAATCTGCAGACAGTACCGTTTCGCCCTTTGTGGGCTCATCAGTGCAGCACAGAACTTCTGAGACATAACTCTCTGGCCATATAAATATATATATATATAAATATATATATATATATAAATATATATATATATATAAAAATATATATATATATATATAAATATATATATATATATAAATATATATATATATATATATATAAATATATATATATATATATGTATGTAAGATAATAAGAGTCCTTAATACAACCGTAGAGCATTTATGACCATCAATCGAAAATATATTGCACTTCTTCAACAACTCTGAGTTTCAAATAAAAATTTATGGTTAATGTATTTGAATGAATTGCGAGATATTGTTTGTGTTATACCAGTGGCCAGATATGTTAGATGAAAAGCTGCCCCCCTTGCTTGGCCAGAGGATTTTGAGGGCATTAATATCACTGCAAAACATAGCTTATCGAGGGTTTACTTAAAAAATTAAATGATTTTGAAAAAACGAAAATAATATTTAATAAAGAAATTGCATACTGTGGTGAATGGAAAATAAACGGCTGAGAAAGATGTTCGAAGTCTTAAGCAGAGATTAAATGAGTGTCTTGACGCATTGAATGTCAAAGAAGAAGAGTTGATAAAAGCCATATCAATAAGTCACCGTAAAGCATATGTATATGCAAATGTCTCAGTGCAGTTGGCATCCCAGCAGGAAGGCTTTCTCAAGCAACATTAGCAAAATATATGCTTTCATATGGGAATTTATTCATGGGAATAAGACACTGAATTCTGATGGCTCATAAAAAAAAGAAGGAAGATCATTGATAACCTACAATCTAGTAAAAGACGATGGCTACAGTCTAACAGCTGGACTAAGAGAAGCAGGAAAAGCTAATTCTGAAACTCAGTTCTTCAAGATATCCTTTAAGATGTTTCGTTTATGTTTCAAAAAATTTTGGGCAAATCTTTAGACGATGAGTTAAAAGATGAAACAAAGTGTGAACAAAAGCAAAGTAAAGGTAAAACGTGATTTGGAGTGTTGGATATCGGATATATCAGATAAATTTAGATCAAAAACCAGTGATTCTGTAACAGAAGGGATGATTATGTTTTAATGAAGTAAAAGAAATTAACGGAGAGAAAAGTTAGCATCTTCTAGGAAGTAATTTTTCATTGAAATTGCCAAAAAATCTAAGAATCTTTGCCGTGAAAAATACACTGCAACTTGAGAAAAATAGAGAGCGGGCCAAAAAATTAAAGAAAAATGTTCATTGAGAAAATGGAAGGAAAAAGTAGCAAATATTAAAAGAAAGTTTGTACCTAGAAATTTCAAAGGTTGGTTTGTCGAGAAATAGAACAAAATTATTTGAAATTTAGAGAAGGTATCAGGTATAGGTAATAAGAAAATGGTTAGAGATGTGGTTTGAACATCGAGTTTTCGGAAAGGTTCATCCCAAACAAAAAAGTTCTTTAAGAAGGCGATCGAGAACGACTTTTATTTTGAAGGTACTGAAGGATAACCTACTCAGTATTATCAGACTGAGAAGGATAAGAGGGTTTTACAATCTGATAATGCATCACTTGTGGATGGAACAAAGGCAATTGCTTTAGACAAATCAGTTTTTAGAAGGAAAAAGACATTTAGGAAAGGGATGCAGAAATATTGAATGGAAGATAAAACCCAATAATTATACTAAGGACCCTGTGATATCATGTCCTGAGTATCTGATTGGAAAGAGGATATCAAATCATTTCTCAGACAATAACAGAAGTCATTGGTACACTGGAACAGTTTTATCTTGTGGGGATGGAAAAAATCCTCTTTTCATGATTGTATATGATGAGAGAAATGACGTTTGGTGTAAAGTTACCGTGGCTGATATTGTTAAGGAAAGTGAAGATCCTGAAAATCTAGACTTTTTGCAAAGTTCTGATGAAGCTGGAGAAGGGTACTGTGATGATGTATATTACTAATCTCGCGTCCGGAAGAGAATGGGGGCAGAAGAGGGGGGGAGCAGTAAATGGGAAGAGTGGAAAATGTCAGAAATTAGATAAATGGGGAGCTGCAATAAACAGATTGATTTCTAAAACTACAACTCTTTTGCGAAAACAAGCCTAATATTTTTAATGGACTACTGCTGTTCTTAAATATTTTTAAAAAGCTTAAAAACGCTACCATTTTGTACATGTAAATAATGAAATGATAGAAGAAACCAATAATGCGTATGTGCAGTTATCATGCTCACACGTATATTATTCTCACATGCTTACGTCGTGCATATCTTGTATGATGGCACGTATGTTCAAAGAAAAAAATAAGATACTGTCATTATTGATATCTGCTTCATTAATTTAAAAAAATATATGAAAAAAAGCTTTTTACTTGGCAAAATAGTTACAATAGCAACAAAATATATTTATTATTAATTATTTTTTTAAACTTTATGATATTCTCACTTGTGTGCCAAGTTTAGTTCTAAAATATTGCCCAAACAACGAGATACAGGAAAATAAAGCTTCAATCTGTATCATATTGAGCTTTTCACAGGTAACAATTTTTATATAAACTTGACATTAAATATAAAGTAAAACAACCTAAAATGCAAGCTTTATATCGAGATGACTTCTGATCTATGTATGCTATTGAGCCAGAAAAAATGCCAAAGAACCTTTAAATCAAACTCTTTCCCTGGCATCAAAGTTTTCAAAAATCCAGCCTACTTGAAAAGTGACATCTCTAACAATAAGTTTATCCTGGACAAACACGTACCTTGATTTAGCTTTCTTATTAGTTTTTAATTCATCTTCCAACGGTCAAAATTTGCTTATGTACTGTACAGTTATGCCCTGAAAATTCCATTGACTGGTCCGAATTTTGCACAATTTTGCTAAGAAGGGTGATGTTTCATTATAAAATTTCTTACAGTAATTTCACATACGGGAATAGGATTTCGTCTCTTTGGAAGTCGTAGACCGTTTATGAAAGGTGTAACGGATGTGCAGCAAACGAATATTGTAATATTGTTTAAAATAACTCCCACTGTAACTAAGGGATGTCAACTATTTGTATTAAATCTTTAAACTACGAAAGTCGTTTTGCCAGGTACGAAGTATTTTCACCAACTGGTATACAATGAGTCAAGGTGAAACAAGTTGTTGAGGACACCACCCTTCTTGGTCCGCAGTTTCCAAGCGAATTTCTAGTATTCTTCACTCGTGTTCATTCTGCACCTAAAACACCTCTTGTATTCCTCGAAAACATTCAGCATTTTAGTCGCTATAGGAAACGATAAATTGTCACAGTAAAACTGTCGGAGAAAGGGCTATTGTTACAATGTTTATTGCTACTTACCCAACGACCAATAACTGACTTCCATCCAATGATAGAAGATTGAATCCAGCTGTGTGACTTAACATGGGCACCATTCATCAGAACACATCGCGACAAGCAAGCACCTGCATAAAAGACCGTAAGGTTAAAATCATATTAATGTAAATATCACTCTAAATGTTTAGAATCTGAAATAAAAATCACACACACACAAATGTATCTATAAAGTAAAAAAAAGTAAAAAGACTACACTTTCCATTCCTGCAAACCTGTTCCATGATGTTCTTACGAAACTAGCTATCATGAAACAGTCTAATAGAGCTGTAGTGTGGTATTTTGACTCTTTTCTTTCCATTATATTATATATGACACTCTGCGTCCATTGTGCACTGCACAACGAAAAACCGAATCAAAGAGTATGTGTAATATATAAAACCTAAGTATGTGCGTGTCTGTGTGTGCGCGGTCCAAAACAGTCAATGTAGAAGGGTTAAATCTGATTTCTCCTTGCTTTGCATCACTGGGCTCAATATTGTTTAAGTAGTTTTTTGCTTTGACTGCTGCAACTGCCCAAGCTGAGGGTTATATAAATCAATTTTCTAAGATGGAGGCCTACAATCGACAAAAAAAACCCCAGACAACGTAGGCAACGTACATTTGGCTTTGGGTATTTTAAAACCCTGCCCAGAATATAGGCCATGGAATTTGTCAAAAAGACCACTGCAGCAACTCTTAGCATCAAAGGGGGTCATGTGAGCACATTATCAATGATAGAGGGCATAATTCAAAAAATACATTAAACCAGTCAACTGAAAAAGATGACAAAATGGTTTCATAATACTTCGCAACCATTTGCTAAAAAGAAAGGTTTGGTTACTTTCTGATACGATGGCAGGAGGCGTTACTACTAAAAGGATGTTCTAGCGACATGTTCGCATAGATACGGACCTACAATACAAAAGCAAATTAAACCAGGAGTCATACAAAGCTTAAATACGGCGCCATGGTGCTTTGTAACCCTAACCTGAACATCAGGACCAAAAAGAATGTAAAGTGACCAGTTTATTCAGGGTAGGAATAATAAATGCCAGTGGAGGGGCGGATGCAAGTGTGACTGCAAGGGTGAGGAGTGGATGGAGTAAGTTCCGTGAGCTATTGTCACAGCTAATCAGTAGAGTTCTATCTTTTCCAACCAAAGGTAGAGTCTACCAGGCATTTGTACGGAATGTTGTGATGCATGGCAGTGATGCATGGCAGCGAAACATGGCCAGTGAAAGCTAAAGATCTGGGCTGCATGGAAAGAAATGACATGAGAGTGATTCGGTTGATGTGTAATGTAACCCTGAAGGTCATGCCAAGCTATATGGATCTCAGGAAAAGATTAAAGTTGGGTAGAATCAGTGAGTGCATGCAGAAAAGACGGCTTCGTTGGTTTGGTCATGTGGAGAGAAAAGATGACGATGATGGTTGAAGAAATACATATCAGTGAAAATGGAGGGTGTTGTTATAAATGGGGGACCAAAGAAAACATGGAACGGATTAATCAAATCGGATTTGAAGCAAAAAGGTGTCACTAANGAATAATAAATGCCAGTGGAGGGGCGGATGCAAGTGTGACTGCAAGGGTGAGGAGTGGATGGAGTAAGTTCCGTGAGCTATTGTCACAGCTAATCAGTAGAGTTCTATCTTTTCCAACCAAAGGTAGAGTCTACCAGGCATTTGTACGGAATGTTGTGATGCATGGCAGCGAAACATGGCCAGTGAAAGCTAAAGATCTGGGCTGCATGGAAAGAAATGACATGAGAGTGATTCGGTTGATGTGTAATGTAACCCTGAAGGTCATGCCAAGCTATATGGATCTCAGGAAAAGATTAAAGTTGGGTAGAATCAGTGAGTGCATGCAGAAAAGACGGCTTCGTTGGTTTGGTCATGTGGAGAGAAAAGATGACGATGATGGTTGAAGAAATACATATCAGTGAAAATGGAGGGTGTTGTTATAAATGGGGGACCAAAGAAAACATGGAACGGATTAATCAAATCGGATTTGAAGCAAAAAGGTGTCACTAAAGATCTAGTAAAAGACAGACTGGACTGGACGTCCATTTTATTGAACCGTCCAACACATGCCAGAAAAAACCCCGGACGTAACATCGAATATGATGATGGTATGATGATAAACCTACAAGCCAAAAGGTATATTTGATCAGGCGGCCTATTGAGCTCATATTTACTTTGCAACACTGTGCTGACTAGAGGCTACATTTTCCCACGTTACTGGCAAAGTAGCGGCCAGGACTTAATGAGTTAACCTGTTTCCAAAGGAATCTACAATAAAAAAATTTACCAAGTATGGCAACGTGTCAAGTGATTTTGCAACTTTGGGCTAAACATAGTCGATTTTATCTTTCAGTATATCCACCAGGGTGGCCACAAGAGCCAAAAATAAGCTCACAATTGCCCATTCTGAAAGACAGAGACCAACAATCGAAAAAATAAAATTAATCAGGAAATCTAGAAATCGTAATTTTAGTCTCAAATCCTTTGCAACTTTTTCCTGAATAAATACTATTTCATATGTCTATATTTGCACTGATGTAGCCACCTGAACTAAAAAGGGAAGCATGCTGGCCCTTTTTTGAGACCTGCAACCCGAAAATGCATGTAGCAAAAGTTACAAAAAAACCCTTAAAATACCAGGTTTTGCTTTGGTTGCTATGCATTTACTATCAGAGCAATGATCTAATGCTACATTTATCACCCAACCAGTTCCAGAAGGCAACACCGGGTACCTATGTTTTTAATAAAATGCAACAACATATACCTAATAAGTAAGTAAGGCTTAAACCAGTTATACACATCCCTTTTTCTTTCTCTCCTCGAGTTGAAAGGCTGTAGAGCGAAATTTAAAACGCCTCTCAATTGAAAGATAATTAAGGAAGAAGAGAAAAGATATAATAATAATAATAATAATAATGATAATAATAATAATAATAATAATAATAATAATAATAATAATAATAATAATAATAATAATAATAATAATTTTTAAACTTCAAGCATATATTTTTCCATGTTATCACTTAATACAATTGTATGCCGTGTATACATTACATCATTACCCTAAGAAATACCACTCACTATCAAGGCATGGTATCAGGGACGCACAGAGTAACGTAGTCACCAATAAAGGAGGGGAGGCTGATCCCATGTCTTACTACGTTGACAGAATATGTAATATGTGGTTCGAATTACCACACATATGATCTTCTTTATGATATATGAGATTTCGCTTTTATCGT
>RDPX01000161.1:1043873-1095405 GCA_003991215.1 Morbakka virulenta
CGATGGCATCAATCATGCCACAATGAAAGAGAAAATTCGTAAAGAATATTACCGACGCGTACGAATGGTACTTAAAACAGAGCTGAATGCCAAAAATAGAATCGAGGCTATCAATATACTTGCTGTCCCTGTTGTTCAATATAGTTTTAACATAATTAACTGGAATATGCTAGATTTACAAAGAATGGATGCTAAAACTCGAAAATTGTTTACAGCAAATCACATGCTACACCCCAAAGCAGACGTTGACCGCCTGTACTTGCCAAGACGCGAGGGGGGAAGAGGGCTGATTCAGCTAGAACTTGCTTACAAAACCACCACAATAGGCATGGAGAAGTACTTGGACACTACTGATGACTGGATGTTACAGCTCGTTTTTAACCATGAAAATGGAAAAAGACTTCATTCAATTTGTAAAGAAGCTAGGAAATTTGCTAATGATTTCGATATTGATATTCAACAGCCTATAGAGGAGAACACACCAGCCACGAAGGCTGCAAAATCTATCAAACAAAAGGCAAAGAAAATCGGAAACCAACAACTTGCTGATAAATGGAGCCAGAAGGCTTTGCATGGCCAGTATGTTCTTCGGAGTCGCAATGCTGATGTTGATCAAAATGCTACCCATCAGTGGCTCCGAAGTTCAAGTCTGAAAGCAGAGACGGAAGGCTTCATTATTGCAGCCCAAGATCAAAGCCTTTTCACCAGGAACTACCAGGCAAACATACTACACAATGGTGCAGACCCTAAGTGTAGATTTTGTGACCAATTCGTTGAGACTATAGACCACCTGATCTCTGGATGCCCCATACTGGCCCCTAGCGAGTATGTGAATCGACATGATCGAGTAGGGCAATACCTACACTGGGGAATATGTCAGCATTACCAGATACCTGTACATCAAAATTGGTATGAACATAAGCCTTCGCCAGTCGTTAACTCTGAGGACGTCACTATTCTATGGGACTTCTCGATTAACACTGACAGGAAAATCCAAGCCAACAGACCTGACATTGTAATTAAGGATCACAAATTGAAAACCTGCACTCTTATAGATATGAGTATTCCTTCTGACAGAAACATTGCTATTAAAGAATTTGAGAAGATAAGCAAATATAAGGACCTGGAAATCGAAATTCAGAGAATGTGGAAGATGAAAACTACAACAGTGCCAGTTATAGTGGGTGCACTTGGGATGATTAAAAAAGATACTCAGAACTTTTTAGACAAAATACCCGGAAATCTCAAACTTCAAGAAATTCAAAAAATCGTGATAACGAGCACAGCCCATATTTTACGTAAAACTCTTTCAATGTAAATACTTATGTTAAAAGTATCTCAAACAGGTCATATGTTTATTTTTTATACAAACTTTGCAATAATCCTCTATTTTTGATGTTCGTAAAAACTCTCAAAACCTTTGTTTGCCCTAGGTCACTGGGTGTGGCCCGGTGAACAACTGTATCAAACCGTATTAAAAATAAAAATGTACATAATAATAATAATAATGATGATGATGAAATGACTATTTAACGATTCTTGGTGTCACCTTTCTGAACAGCCCTCTTGTGTTCTTTTTCTCTTTTGAATGACCACCTCAGAGTCATTCATTTGTTTGCATGGGTCAACGACGCTGAGTTCAAATGGACTTCCGTTCTTCCTGAAAACTTTAATAAAGAAAACCAGAAAAGCTCGTATCGACGAAGTTTGACTCGACAGAGACTCGACTGCGCTACGATAAGTAGCATTGATACCAATGCTGTCAAACTTAAACCCCTCATTAGAGCAACCCCCCTAAAAAACAACCAAAAAGCCAAACCAAAACAAACCGATACAAGTTCCATTTCAAACGCGATTACCTGTTTCAATAGTAACATTTGGTCCTACAATGACATTTGGTCCAATTTCAACAGATTCCGCTATTTTTGCAGTGGGATCCTTGAATGAAAAAAAAATAAATTCATAACTAAAAAGCGGAATAACTAATGGTTTGTAAAGGTGAGTGTCAAAATAGGATCCTGATGCCTTTTTCTAGTTATGACGGCCGAATTTTTTCGTCTCGTATATCTACAAATTCCTGCTCTTCATCCCCGTGTACAATTTGTGTTCGTGGTTTTCTAAGAGCCTTAAAACACATGGCAACTTGGTAGATGGCTTTAATAACAATTGTTTTCCTAAAACTATTTAAAGAAGAATTTTTTTCCCTGGATACGCGCCAAAACAAGCTCAATGTATAGTCTACTACTTAAAACAAATAATGGTTGCCAGTAAAAGGATTAGAACAAGCGTTAGCAGTCTCACAAAATATCCTAATCTAATTGGTTGTTTTCATTAATATAATTAGTTCTCAATAAATTAACTGCTATTTCTTTAGTAAACATTCACCCCGGCATTTTTATCCATTTCGCATTACAGGGTAAATCACATGCATGTGTATGCATTTGTGTATGTAAGTATGTATGTATGTATGTATGTATGTATGTATGTATGTAGGTATGTATATATGTATGTATGTATGTATGTATGTATGTATATATGTAAGTATGTATGTAGGTATGTATATATGTATGTATGTATGTATATATGTAAGTATGTATGCATGTATGAGAATGCATGTATGTATGAGAATGCATGTATGTATGTATGAGAATGCATGTATGTGAATGTATGTATGTATGTACGAATGTATGTATGCATGGATGTACGTATTATGTATGTATGCATGTATGTATGTATGCGTGTATGAGTGTATGTATGCATGTATGTATCTACGTATATATGTATGTATGTACTTATATATGTATAAATGTATACATATAATGTATAAAATAATGGCAAATAAACACTAAAAAGTAAAAAATCAATCCCCCCAAAAAATCAGTTGAAAGCTTTGGGTATCCTATATAATTTTTGGGGGTTCTCTATATAATAATTTAGCAACCGCATTTCACATACCACTAAGACATTGCCTTTCACATGGTGATCAGAACTCGTAAACAAAAGCTCTGGAGATTTTTTCTTGAGTGAATTTAGGTACAAAACCATTCCACTTAAAAAATCCTTAGGTTGTCCAATATCCATCCAAAATCCTTCCAATTCAAATGCATAGAGCTGTTCTTCCATTGCCATAACTGGAAAAATATCTTTTTCTATTGAAGTTGGTTCAACCTGTGCGAAACAAACGAAAATAAAAGAAGTGAATGGCAGAAGTACATGAGAAAACGGCTTATTAAATTGTGGTGCTGCAATGAGTGTCAGGTTTTGACAAATTGCGTACCTGCGTACGTTACGTACTTCAAAACAAATAAATTCTTTTTTCACGTATAGAAATATTTCGCTCCAAGTACACACACGTACAAGTTTTTTCTATTCTTGGTGTACGCCCGGTATGAATAATGAAATGCATTATTGCTTCAAGTACGTCTTCTATTTAAATAATTTTTCTTTCTTTTGCATACATGTACTGACATGCGGCATTAAAATTAAAAAAAACGTCAGTCAATTTTTATTTTGGTATAATTGACCATCAACGGAATGTTTTGTTTGTATCACTTAACAGGTGTTATGGTAAAATCAGTAAAACGTTTTTTCTTCTTTTTGTTTGATTGAACATCGATGGGACATCATAGAAAATATGTCTAAAATATAAGTGAAAAATGTAATTGAGTCTCTCTTGCTTGGTGTGGAGAAAAACTTATCGAATGAAGAACAACGAGAAAAGCGTCGCAGAAAACCGTTAACGAACAATGTTAATGATTATGTACATACATGTACATACTGTCTTATCAACAGAGTACGTTTGACGAAATTTCACGTACAGAAGATAATTTATTCGAGTACGCACACGTACTGCGGCTAATATTCGATTTGTCAAAGTGTCTGCATATTACTGCACTGCCCGCTGACAAAATTTCAAAGATTTTCAACTGGGAAGTATTTCCCTTGTAACAGAGCCAGTAAACTAAGCGTAGCAATAATTTTCGAAAAGCGGACCAAAGACACAAGTGGCTATACTAAGAGTGTGAAGATATGTCATCAGTAACACGCCCGATTTTTTCCCTGACAAAAAGTTAACTCAGAGTAAAGAAACAACATTTTCAAAAATAATTTATTAAGAAATAATAAAAAGTATGACCATTTAAAAAGAAACTTCTCCTGGTGAAATTTGGCTAGCAGTGGTAAAAAATTAAGCTTATGCTGATAAAAACTTAGCCGGGTTTGGGTACTTTAAAACCCTGCCCTGTATGAATACTAAAGCAGACAGAGGCCTGAAACTGAACACCAAAAAAATCAGAATGTATGGTTATATCAAAGCGAGCGACAGCACCTGTTTGCATGATAGCGTGTTCAGGTAAAAGAATACAACAAGTGAACAGTTTTCGATATCTAGGAAGTACAATAATATCAGATGCAAAATGTTTGTCCGAAATAAAAAGCAGAATTGCAATGTCAAAAATCACATTCAACAACTTGAGAACAATCTTTACCAACAGGAATATCAGAAATGATACGAAGATTAGAGCACTGATGACATCTGTATGGCCTGTACTGCTGTACGGATGCGAAAGCTGGACTCTTAGCAAGGATGCAGAAAGAAGACTAGAAGCGGTTGAAATGTGGTACCTAAGAAGGATGCTAAGGATATCGTAGATAGAGAGGAAATCAAACAAGGAGGTGATGGAAATAGGAAATTACTGAAGATCGCTCATGAAAACAATCTGTAAGAGACTGATTGAATTTCTAGGACACGTATCTAGGAATGATGAACTTGAAAAGAAGATGCTATGTGGCAAGATAGAAGGGAAGAAAAGCAGGGGCAGACAGAGAATAACATTCATGGACAGTCTTAATCAATGGACAACACAAAACATATTAACGAAAGCCGAGCTGATAAGGAAGACGGACAACAGGGAGATTTGGCGCGCCATGGTCGTTGATGTCTGTTCCAGACCTGACAGTTGAAGAAGAAGAAGAAGAAGAAGAAGAAGAAGAAGAGGAAGAAGAAGAAGAAGAAAAAGATGAAGAAAAAGCACCAAACAAAAATACCTGATACTGTCTATGCTTGTTTGGGCATAAAGTTTAAAAGCAAAAGCCAATTATCAATGTGATAAAAAGACAAGGGGTTATCCTTGCACGAAAATTTAACACTGAGACTTGCCCTGCAAACATTGAAAAATTCTTTGAGTTAAGGAATTAAAGAGCAGTGACAAGAAATAACTGTTTTTTATTGCCAGTTCCGAAAGTTGAGCTGCAGCTTACAAAATCTAGACTTTGTTCAATGGGTGTGAAGGTTTTCAATGACTTGCAAGTTACACTTCCTCCAGTTGACAGTTTTTCGGACAATTGCAATCGAATACTTTAATGTTCAAATACTAATTGTTTTTATTGATCACTTACAAGTTACTTTTTATTTTATTTTTGTAAACCTNAAAAGCACCAAACAAAAATACCTGATACTGTCTATGCTTGTTTGGGCATAAAGTTTAAAAGCAAAAGCCAATTATCAATGTGATAAAAAGACAAGGGGTTATCCTTGCACGAAAATTTAACACTGAGACTTGCCCTGCAAACATTGAAAAATTCTTTGAGTTAAGGAATTAAAGAGCAGTGACAAGAAATAACTGTTTTTTATTGCCAGTTCCGAAAGTTGAGCTGCAGCTTACAAAATCTAGACTTTGTTCAATGGGTGTGAAGGTTTTCAATGACTTGCAAGTTACACTTCCTCCAGTTGACAGTTTTTCGGACAATTGCAATCGAATACTTTAATGTTCAAATACTAATTGTTTTTATTGATCACTTACAAGTTACTTTTTATTTTATTTTTGTAAACCTTGATACAGGGCACATACTAATAGCAGGCAGTTATGCAACACTCAAATTGTTCTATCCTGTATAAAGATTTTTAATGAATCAATAAATATATAAATACATTTAACAAATAAATAGATACAGAAAGTTGCAACACCATTCTGTGTCTTAATTTCAAACCTTTTTATTCAAAACACAGGCTTTTTTTGTTAGGCACATTAATATTAATTTCTCTTAAAAGTTCTACTTTCTTGAAATGTGTGATTTACGTGTCTGTGACTTTGTAAAGTGTGGAGATGTAATTTACTCTGGTAATTTCATTCAAGAAGTGGGAAGGTGAACTTTACGCCCCGCCAAAAGGTGTACGCTCAGATACCTACCTGGACCTTGAACAACTTCTCTTGTTTGAAGTAGGCTGACTTGTAAAAAAAAGGTGTAAAATTAAGCTTTTATATTGTAAGAAATTAGCAACGTGGAAATGAAAATCCGTCGTTTTACCTTTATTCTCTTTAGAATATCTGGTGAAAAAATGTATAGTCCAGCATTTATTTTGTTTGAAACAAATTCTTTCGGTTTTTCAACAAACTGTTTAATTTTTCCATCTGGTTCACAAACCACAACTCCATATTTTGAGGGTTCATCTACCTTAGTTACCTGAAAAAATGATATACAGTAATAACAATTACCTATACTAAACTAGTTTGATTATCATGAAATATAATGCATAAATTGGAATCCTATTTAAGTTAGTTTCAACAGCTGATATTTTTAACTACCGTAATTATTCGATTTACCGCACCCTCTTTGGCAGATTTCCTTTTCCACATCCGCACCCTTTTTTCGAAGTAAAAAATTGAAGGTCAAGAATAAAAGCACTAAAAATATATATTTTAGTGCATATATTCTATTATTTTTTAACGTCATCTGCATAAATCACAATGTTCATATGTTTACAGATATCTTTGTATTTGTCAATTTCACTTTTGAACTTGATGAATGTCGATGCTGACATTTTAGACATTTAGTGCTTTGAAAATTTACCTCGTACTGTTTGTACTGATAAAAATATTTTTCACATTTAGTGCTTTATAAGTTGACTGACTTTTCCAATAAGCGGACTCCCTCAAATACGCGCACCCTTTAGAATCCCCAGAATTATTTAAACGCACCGTGCGCTTAATCGAATAATTACGGTACTCCAATGAAGTTTTTTTTTACTTTAATTAGTTAGTTTGTAAAATAAGAAATAAAAGCCCCCTGAAATATTTATGCCAGTATAAAATACTGAGTAAAGGCCGTGCAAACAAAAACAACTACAAAAAACTCTCTGGAAAACAAATTTTCTTTTACATATGTGTCCTCCTCTATAATATGATCTGATTGTTTTCAAGTGCAATGCCAACCTCTATTCAATGGCTGAACTAGATAATCTTTCTGTCTTGCTTTAACAGTTTTTTATACCTGATGGGTTAACGCTTTGCATAGTTTCCAACTAATACAAATATACACTATTTTGTCAAGTGGGCCTTAACATGAGAATACTGCAATACAAGCCTTTTTTAAGGCCAATATTGGGATGTATATTTGTTTTGGCAACTGAAACGTGTTGTGCGTTATTCCTCAATGGATCACAAGAAAAGATATAATCTAACAACACTCAATGACCGCAATATATCATCTGAATGAACACAAAACAATACCTGCAACCTAATTCACTTATAAAGGGCGAATAATAGCAATTTCAAAACTCATACAACTTCACAATAGGTTCACTACAAATCACACTAAATATATTGACATAAAAGGAAAATGTTTTGGTTGTTTCCAGTGGTTTCTATTTTCCCGAAGACAATAAATTTCACAAAGAAATTACCCTTGACATAAGAATGTTAATGAAAAGAGACCTTACGTTTTTCATACTGATTTATTATGCTCAAATATCATGATAGCCGTGTTCATAGTAAAGTAGAAAATAGATTAGTTTCACTTCATTTAAAACTCACATGAAACAATATGGTGGCCCTCTTAAAGAACCAGCTTTTTAAAAGGCATAAAATCTGGATAAATCAACCATTTTACTTCTCTAATTACTCTCTGGGTAACACCAAAATTTTCTGCACAACCTAACCAATAAAAAATATATTGGCAAAGAGTTCTTTTCACTAATAATCTTGCACTCTCTTCCTCTCTGTTGAGCATGTCGATTTCCTCTTTGATTTATACAACAGTAAGGCAACGACTGACTTCAAAGCTTCAAACTCTTTATACGCCTGCATTTTGTAGTCCAGCACTTAAACAGAGTAAGGAGCTCAAACACGAAAAATTTCAAATTTGTAACGCATGTACCAAGCTAAATATACTTTGGCAATGAAACTAAAAGCAAACTGTTCCAGTCAACAATAACTACTTCTGAAGTTTGGCCATTACAACTGAACCTTCAAGGAAAAAATACTATTAAATGGTAGCTTTACAAGCTTACTGCATCACATTCAGAATAAAAATTGAAGATCATCTGCCACATTGTAAGAAATGTATAGTAATATTCGTTTGATATCTAGGAGAGTATGACACAGTAGTGTGCTAATTACTGGCTGATGATTATGTATGAACTTAGAATTAGTTTCCTTGCCCTTTGGTAACCTAAATTTTCTCAGAAGCATGGGAGATTAATATATCCTACAAATCCTATTATAAATGATGCTTGTATGAATAACAATCATCTGAAAAAGGCAATGGCATATTACAACTCATGAACAAAAGTTGTAAAATTATATATACTTGTTCAAATGGAATTCAGAAGTCAAATATCCAAAAACCTCTGTCAAAACATAAACAGAGCCTAAAATTATTGCCACAGCGTAAAAAAAAGCCTTGTCTGGCAATTTAAAACAAGAGGAGTCTGTTAAGGTCTACAACTGATAGAACCCTGGCTGTCCAGAAAAACCCTTTCAAAACCTAGTAAGAGCCTGTCCAAATATATCAACAATCACATTCAATAAAAACATTACAAATTGCAAAGCCAGATACTGTCAAAAGACCTCTCTTTTTTTTAAGTTTTAACATCACTTTTCTTGACATTCACCATCAGGAAAGGGTTCTATATGTATCCATGTTAAGTTAAGTTGAACATGCACTATTTGCATTATTGATGTTGCATGTTTAATGCAAAAGCTGAGAAAAATTGTCAAGAAAAGGGGCTACTTTTTATTCTCTCTCTCTCTCTCCCTCTCTGTCTGTGTGTCTCTCTCCCTCTGTGTCTGTCTGTCTGTCTCTCTCTCTCTCTCTTTGTGTCTGTCTCTCTCCCTCCCTCTTCCCAGCCTGATTTAACTATCTTTACAATATAGTTGCTTTTGTAGTACTTAAACTGATGAGCACCAGGATTTACACAGAAAATAGACAAAACCTCATTGCTTCATGAATTTATATGTCACATTAAATGATTCCTTACCACAATTGTTCCTTCTTTTTTGTGACTTTTGTGAAATTCCAGCATTTTCCCAAACGGGTACTCACATGTTACATCACTATTTAACACAAAAAATGGACCATCTTCTTCATTCAACCATTTTTGTGCAAGAGCAAGTGGACCAGCTAAAAACAATAGGAAAAGTACTTTAAAAGTGCTTTAAAATCCCAATATTAAACAGGCACTTCAAAATTATAACTAATGCTAAATATTACATTGCAATCAGGCAATAGTTGGATATATGCATACACAAGTATCATTGGTATTTCTGCTGAACAGAAGTATTTGGCACATTTAATACCTTCCATCTGTCAACTTTGAACAAAGATATTTCTTTAACCCCTCTCTTGTGCACCTCCAGGAAATCCTGTTTTGACAAAAATCCTTTAAAACCTCTAGAAATACTTTTTTGTTCATAGAAATCTCAATGCTTTTCAGAGGAGTGAAAAACCTCTTCTCCTTGATTTATGGAGTATAGGTTTTGTTTCTTTGACCTCTAAAAATAACTGTTATCCAAATAATTCCATAAAGCTTTACATGTGGTGTTTTTACTGTCATTACAATGACAGTAAAAAAGATTCACATAAAAAATTAACAGTTAAAGAACTATGGGGTACACTGTCGTCAATAATCTAAAAATTTTATCTTTTGTTAAAGGAGGGAACCATGGGCCCAAGAAAATTTGTGTAGCATTGCCCCTGTGCTCCCTTTTTTTTGAAAGATTGAAAGATCACTTCTTGCATTTAACCAGTACAGCTGAGTGTAAGACACAAAACTTTAAGTTCTATACACAAGTTTTGAGTTTTCTCTTTTCTCTTTTACCTTGTATATTTTCTCTGGATTTCCATCAAGCACTGCAAATAGTAGCAGAAGAACTATTATATTTTCATTTGTTTACTTATATATAAGTATATATATATATATGACAATGGCTAGACAAGCTGTGATTTAACAGTTTGCATATTTTGCTGCTCTTCCTGTCAACCTATTTATTTTGGCACAAACACGGTACTTTGCATTTCCCGAATGGTTTACTTCAAAAAAATTAAACAGACAACAAAAAACATTATCCAACATTTAATATAATTTTATTCTACTTGTATCTTCTTTGTAAAAATTTTCTGTTTAAATTATATTATTCATTTACATACATACAAAGAAATTGAAAATTTGATGTGTACAAGATTATGACCATAGTACTAATAGAATTAATAAAACACAGATAAAAGACAAAATATTACATCAAGCAAAATACAACTTCTAATGTTAACTGGCTATTTTAATATCTGTCTGAACCGAAAACACTGTTATATTTGGTCAGAGTCAAATTTACATCTGGTGGCAACCTCTAGTATAAAAATTAAACATTAAGCCTCCCTTTCCTCCCCCCTTTTCCCCCTTCCCCCCTCTTTTTCTCATCCAAAACTAACATTTTTTTCAATTAAAAAATCACCTCTTAAGGGACCATTATGGAAATAAGATCAGTTTGACCTTTTAATGTTATCCCTGCCACTTTAATTAGGCGTGATTTTTTTTATCTGTCATTATTTTTATTTTAACTCAAATTGTAATATTTTTATGCAACATTCTTTTTAGTATTAATTCATACAAAAGTTTGTAAATTAACTTTAAATTGTAATTTATTGACTTTCTTGGACTTTCTTTTTTTAAATATTTGTAAACATTTTTCATTTTATGTTTGTGGCAAATAAAAACTTACTTAGTGCTTAACCATACAAACAGCAACATACTATGTCAAAAACAAGTAAATAAAACAAATGTCAACTATGAATACACAGGAGTATTGTGGTCTATCATGGCACTTGGATACTCCCATTTCATTGTTAAAACAAGACTATGTAGCATAGAGATACAGAAACACATAGATACAAAAAAATGCACACTACCTTTTAACACTACTTATTACACTGCTATCACAGCTCCAAATATTCTTATTGTCTTACTTTTTTCTCATAATACTACATACAGTAATCCAAATAACATTTATAAATGACCATATAAAGGAAAAAAGTTTAAGAAAAGTGTAACACATCAATCTACATAATGTTAGCCTTCTGCATCAGGAAAAAATACACTATGATCATTTTAAATGAACATTTACATTAATGGTTAACTAAAAACAAAATTGTTTAGTTAAAAGGATGATGAAATATACCAGTTCCTAATGGCTCTTCCTCATGAGACATCTGTATCTTTATGTTCAGCTGGAGATTGAAATAAAAATCAATTCCAAAATGTACAGAAAATTGCCTCAAATAAAATAGTAATGGAACATACTTATCATACCAAGATTTATGTTAAATAAAAAATAAAAACTGTTACAAAACACAAAGAGAATGCTTTATTGTTTTTACCCACAGCATCTCTGATGCATTAGGTGTACACTCTCAGCATTGCCAATCATAATTGGTTAAGGATATCATTGTAATCACTCCACAACCAACATTCCTAAGTAGTTTTAGTAGTTTTGTGACTTACTGGTATACCGCTTGAAAAGAATGAGAAAAAAAAGCAAAATATATCCATAAGTATATGTGCATCTGTAACATAAAAGTATGCAGTCTACTTGAGTACTGGTGCAATATAAACACCATTTCCAGAAAGTAGATTATGTATATTTTTGATAAAGGGTTGGGCATCAACCACTTGCTTGATTTTTCAAATGAGCAAGCTTTCCTTTATATAAGAAGGCAATAATGAGAAGTTATAAAATAAATTTAAAAGGTATTGTACGGTATCCTTTTTTCAGAATTTCAGTTGCAAGGTTCCTGGATGGCTTATGTCTTTTCTACAAAAATCATTGTCAGTATGCAAATAACAAACTTGTTGAATTAGACCAAAAGTAAATTACTCAAAAAATACAATCAAGCTTTAGATACATACTTTTTTTTCTTCTTCTTTCAGTGCCTTTTCCAGCATATCTGACAAATAACTGACTGCTAGGATAATGTGATTGACACCAACCTGTAACAACAAGAAACAATGTGCAAAACATAAAACCAGTTTTGTTTTCATATCCACTTACAAATATTTACTGATTACAATTTTCAATTGACTGTAGCTATTCCTGTTTCTCTACAGTAGTTATTTAAAATATGTACAAAATGGAAAGAAATGATACATCTTTAATTTACTGGAGGAACCCATCATAACATAGAAAACAGACATTAAACCAGGCAATAAGTATGTACTATGAAAACTCATCATCAGTTTGGACTGTAAAGTAAAATATTATTGTGTAAATGTAAGCAAGCTGGTTTTGTAGACAAGTGGATGATTGGCTTCTTTCCTTTTCTATGTTGGAGCCTTCATATTAAATGTAAACCCTGTGGACAAAATCTGATTTGAAATTGACTCAAGTCTCAACTGAACTAAAATTTAAGTAAAAACCTGAAGAGAAAATAAAGATAAGCTTCCAAATCTCAAAATCTAAAACCCAGACATGTTTCCAAATAAAATGAATAAACTGATACTTTACATAAGAAACCTCAAACCATTGTGTCTTGACAGAAGCAAACATTACATGGTACCAGAAATAAACTGAAGCCTAAAAACACAGCTGAAAGCCACACCTGACAAGATGGGGATGCACTAAATATGTACTCTGAATGGTCAAAATAGAGGCAAAATATGTCACTTTACCTTGCAATTTCATCATGAATGCCTCTGTAAATAAGGTCACCAGAAAGGTCAATACAACCATGAAACAAGATATTTATCTGATCTACAACCAGGTGGTAAAGTTTGTATATACAACAAGTAAAAAAAGAGTTGGACAACTGGTCACATTGTGAAAGCCCTGAAACACAGAAGCAACTTAGTATTCATCAATGAACACCTGCTCAGGTGAAATTGAAAAGATTTCAAGAAGCACTAAGACCAAGAAGAACCCATATTTTATATCTCTGTTGATGATCAAGAAAGTAAACATGAAGATATAATTTCAATTTCTTACTTGGACCCAACTCAGTCAGTTGACCAGGGTGAAGTCCAAGATGAAAAGAAGGAAGCTGAAAACAGTCATAGCTCAACTTCTGAAGCACATGATTTGGTGAATCATATAGATCAACCATGTAGACCAGTTGCTGTGCCAAAAAGACTAAACACTGGACAAGTAACACAAGTTCCTGCAAAATTTAGAGACTTTCAACAATAGCTGACAATGTGAATCCTTATTCAGTATATTGAGAAAGGGAGATGTGGCATATTGATAGCTTGTTTGTGGCAAAAAACTTAACAGTGACTGAGCTCATCCTATTGTCAACAACTAATTATAATTACCCTTGTTGGATTTCTGTCACATGCACATGTAACTGCCCTAAGAGGCATTTTTACAGCATGTAATTACATTTTAATGTGTTATGTAGTGTTATGCTATGAATACTATGAATTATTTTCTTATCTTTTAACTGTAATTTTAAAATTAGTTTTTGGATTATAGATTTACAAGCCTTACGGGCGATTCCCTTGTATTGAACTTGCCAAGCGACTTGTAGCTAAACGGTGTACTTCCACATCAATTTTAAATATATAAATGTGCGTGGTTGCCAGTTAAGCCAAACAGAAATTTGAACTAAGGCTTGGTGGGTTGCTATATCGCTTTTACTTTGTTAATGGCAACACCAGTGTTGCGATCCACAGAATGTGATTGATAATAATTGAATGATAAGACTGAGGAAACAAACATTAGAAGAATGAATCATAAAGAAAGAGAAGAGTGGAGAAAAGTGAAAAAACGGGACTTTGGTTGGAGATTTCGAAGATGTTAGAAAGAGAATCCAGCTATCGTATGCAGCAATGCAAAAATGGACAAATTGTGGCTTCATAGAGACCTTTCGATCCATTAAAAAATTAAAATTTATAAAGCCTTAGTAAAACCTGTACTTACCTACAATTGCAACTCATGGGGACTTACCAAACAAGAAATCCAAGTAATTGAAAGAACACATAGAAATCAATTGAGAAGAATATGGCAAAACTATAAACTTAAAAATGACCAGATTACAGTATGAGTAACGAAAAACCCAATAGCCATTTCATCACGAAATCAAGACGGAATCTCTTCGGTCATATCTTAAGAATGCCAACGAATACACCAGCTCAATCTTGAATGACATACTTTTTTGAAGTCCCAAGAAATGCAAAGAAATACCCTGGTATGCAAAGAAGGTCATTACCTGAGACCATAAATTTAGACCTGAAACGAATCTCCACCGTTAATCATTGTTTTCCTGTGACGAAATTCGAAACAGCAAACGATCTTGAAAATTAGCAGAGGATAGAAATCGTTTTAAAACATTGACTGAAACTATATTCAATGCAGCGCATGGTGATCAACCTAGAAATTGAAAACCGACAAGCGCAGAGAAGAAGAAGAAGACATTATTAGAGACACATTCAACTTTCTGGGTGAAGATATTTTTCTCAAGCTCCACAAAGCCTTAACTCTAAACCTCTGTAGTGTTATGCTATGAATACTATGAATTATTTTCTTATCTTTTAACTGTAATTTTAAAATTAGTTTTTGGATTATAGATATACAAGCCTTACGGGCGATTCGCTTGTATCGAACTTGCCAAGCGACTTGTAGCTAAACGGTGTACGTCCACATCAATTTCAAATATATAAATGTGCGTGGTTGTCAGTTAAGCCAAACAGAAATTTGAACTAAGGCTTGGTGGGTTGCTATATCGCTTTTACTCTGTTAATGGCAGCACCAGTGTTGTGATCCACAGAATGTGATTGATAATAATTGAATGTCTTGGCCATTCTATGCTGACGTCATGTCAGTTCATATTTCTGTTCCTGTGGAATTCACGGATTTATGATGGGCATATTACCATCTATTATATTTATTAATTATTCTAAAACAATGTGACAACATAAAATTTTGTAGTCAATTTTAAGTGGACCATGAAAGTACAATAGCGTCGACAAAATGCTATTTTAAATTTCTACGAAGTGATATGATACAGGATTTGCATATACTTATTTAGATAAAACTTCCTGTCTAAAAGTATTAACATTATCAAACTTCGAATAAATATTCAGGTGGTTCAAATTGTTGTATTTTTGGACCAGTCTAAACAACAACATGAAATTCCAAAGATTGTAATAAAAGAAACTACAAAGTTGAACTTACAGCTGTTAACGCCTCGACTTGGTGAAGTAACATTGGCTTGTTACAAAACTCAACCAATGGTTTTGGTTTTGTCAAAGTAAGTGGCCGAAGCCGTGTTCCGAATCCTCCTACCAATATCAGTGCCTTCATCGTTTCAGTGGGTTTAGCTGAACCTGCAAAAAGAGTTAGTGACAATTGTAAAGCTATTGTACTATTTGATTTTGCACCTAAAAAATGGAGAGACATCAAGCAGAACGTTTCACTTGGATACGAGGCTGAAAGTACAATAATTTCAAAGCTTCAATGGGCCACCAGCAACAAATGTTTTGAACCGGCCCAAAGGGAAGGGGACTGGAGAGCCTTAGTCCCTCAATTTTGCTAACTTGTTATTTTGTGCAAATCAATTTTTATCATTTTTTAAAAACTGTGACGACTAGTTGTTTGTATGATGGTCTCTCAGCGACTTTATCCCTTCTTTACTAATAACAATTGCACTGATGAGCCCACAAAGGGCGAAACGGTACCGTCTGCAGATTGAGTATATGAAAATGTGTTTATTGTGGATAATAAAGAATTCGTCACTTATCGAAGCAAGGCACGAAGTCATTGGATATCAAATACCTGTGCACAGGCGCCCTTCTTCCATTAACATTGTTTTTTGGTGTGGTAACATTTATGAATGAGCAGTATGGCGGTGAAATTTGCATGGCAAAACAAAAGCCACAACTATTATTGATCCCAAACACTGTCACATTATGTAAACTGACTTTAACCAATCTAGCCACCAAGGTCACAGCAGAACGACCATTTTCAACTGCAAGACGAATAAAATCCTGGCTGCCTTCAACCATGTTGCTGAACGTTCCTGTGCTTTTGTGAAATTACATGCACACAAATCATGTAATGATTAAGTTAAATCGATATTGCTAACGATTTTACATCAAAATCAGATTCTAGGTTGTCAACATTTGGACACCGTCAGAGAAACATTAAAGGCAGAAATCTGATTAAGTTATTGTTTGGGGAATTTTTATTAGTTTATTATCATTTCAAAAATCATTATTTCTTTGCTCTATTTTTTTATGTCTAGACATTGCTTTATAATTTTGAGATTTCATTATTTGAAGCGATTTCTAAAGGTTTTTGACCTCATGTATCATATTGAGCAATAGCTGCGCGTGTTTGTGTAAGCTAGTGGTTTGCATTTCAAAAAGAAAATTTAACAAAGTTTCAGGACCAAACATTAGAAGGCAAGAAATCTCTGGAGAATCCACCTTGAGAAACTCACTAAAATGTCCATAATTTTCAATTTCCCAGTTCGAATGCCAAGGTACCGCTCCTGAAATACAAACTACCTTTCGACATGCAGCTATTATGAAAAAAGCGCTATTTCCTTTCAGTACTAACATATTTTTTATGAAATCGTTCTGTGAGGAATTTTTGTATCGGAAATACATTCGTTCTACTATGTTCCACAAGGAACTTTTATTTTGTAGATAAACTAGAAAGTTGGAAATATGTGACATTGTACTTATTTGTGATGGCAACAATGTACGGCTGGTGTGGCAATTTTATGCAGTTGGGAGGCGTGTTTCTTTTCTGGCGGCAATTGTGCTTGTTGAAGGGAAGTTTCTGACGCCTTTTTTTCAAATATGCATCCAAACAAAATATTTGCAAAGGAAGTCTGCGACATTACCTGATCACAGTTGCGGGGCAGTTTGGTGGTTTTGTTTTAATGGCCAAATTGTCACACATCCCAGTTTGAAATAAATAAAATTTGACCATCTAATTAGAGACTGCTGAACTGGTACGCTAGGTAGGGCGGTCGCCGTACCCAAGTATTAAGCCTTCCTTCGTTTGTTTTTTTGTGTGTAAAGTTTAGTCAATTCTTGTAACATTTGACTTCTCGGCTTGTTAACTGTACGAAATAACCAGCTTTTTTCTTCTTTTCAGCCAAAAGGACGATCAATGAATGTTAGTTGCGTTACAATGAGGATTATTTTATTTTATTTTATGTATCAAAGGACGTTAAAGCTATTGTTTTTCATGAGTGAACTATAGGTGACCATGTGAAATGATTATAATCATTGCCCATGGTGTGAAATTAAAGATTGTGTTTTAATCTATAATTATAGATTAAAACACAATCGTTAATTTCACTTGACCTTAATGAATTGGTTAAATGGGAAAAACTCGATGCACTCAAAAACCCATTCGAGGTCGCAAGAAACGGTATCTCTCTTGGAGACTCAAAAGTTTCAGATTCTCTTTAACACACAATTATAGTAGGGTAGCGTAAATAAGTAAGTTCTTAGTGGGACGAGTGGTTTCCGAGGCCAAATTCAGCGCTGAATCCAAAAATGAACGTATTTTTGTCCTTCATGTGTACTTTCGGTCAGAAAAATGCATTTTTTCAAAATGGCGACCGGAAATGACCAGAAAACCAACAAAGTGAACCCTCGAGTAAACATGCCCACTTCCGATATATCTATTCATATGTTTTTTCATGAAAACAATCCATTTTTGTAGGTATTTTGGTCGCATCTCCCTCTACTGATGCATTGTGGGCAAAACTTTGTATTTCCAAATGCAGAAAATAACGTTTTTTGTAAAATAACCGGAAACGTGACTTGTATCATTCGCACAGTAGTGCCTACGTGACTTCTCACACGCGTAAGAGTCAACAAAAGCCATTGTCTTTATCCTCTGCCTGCAAAGTAGAATTTCCTTTTCATTACCATGGATGATTATACATTAACCACAACGATGAGTAGTGCTGTAATAAGTGGTGAACTAAATGGTTTGATTTACAAAGAGCAGTGTAAATTTCTCCTGAAATCGAAGTCACAAGCTGGTGCTCATTTGATTGGACGTGTGTTATTCTTGTGTGCAGTTCGAACGGGCAAGAAGACAGTTGCTCAGGATGAAGCAAGTAAAATTGTTGACAAAGAACTGTATGATGACTGGATATTCATTAAAATGTCTAAAAATGTCTACCCAATGAACGAGAAAGCAGTGGCAAAGAAAATAAAGGATGACTACATTTTTTTCAATACAATGATTAAACAACAGCGGAACATTAACTTCAAAAAGACAACCTCGTGGTGCGAAAAAGCTGCCAGCTTCAATAGACGAATGACAAGCATCGTGTACGATATAAGAACAAGTGATTCTGGGTATCAGAGAAAAATGGAGGATACACATGGAGTGAAAATGACCGCGGAGGACGAAAGTTTTTATGCTGACAATTGTAAAGGTGCATATGTTGCCACCTGTAACTTGTCTACTGTTTCCAAGAAATGGATGAAAAAGACTAAACGTATTTCCAAACGGGAACAATCAGATGAGAAAAAACGTAAAGAGATGTCGGAAGCGGTGAAAAATGAGAATATATCACAAAAGCTTCAATACGATGAAGCAGTAAAGGACACTAGTAGTAGTGATAGTGTTGACTATCCTGATTTTATCATTTTATCTGATATCTGTCAAGTGCATGACAAACCTACCACCCGCTCAAAACCTCCAGCAGCTACTTTACCACGGTCCTATTTCCCACAGATTCCCGTACGGACGAGCCGCAAATGTTTAGATAAACGAATCGTTCGGTGCACTATACAGTATTCAGCTATAATACTTCTGGAAACGAATCATTAGCTACACATGATGATGATTCCACAAGCAGTGAAGAATCATCGCCTTTGACTCCGAAACGTCGACGTTCAGCGGCTGATCTTAGTAATGTTTTCCCTTCCGTCAGAACCATTGACAAATATTTAGAGGATGCCTCTTTTCTGAATCTCCAGATGGCAGCGCAATACATCATAGAGAAGAATGAGGATGACATTGTGACGATCGGTTTGGATGACATCACCAAAGTCGCTGGTCATCGATTATATGATGTAAAAGCTGATCATATTACAGTTTCAAAACCTGATAAACAACGGAAGACTCTGACAATCTCGAAAATGTGAGCCATGGTGATGCCGAAGGAGCTGCTTCTTATAAATTCAAACTGAAGAGTTTAGCAGTTCTGGCTGAAACTACAGTGGAGAACATAAAATCCTTTATTGATTTTTGGATGTCTGATCGTGCTGGAGACTGCACTACACTGTTGAAAAACCTTGGTGTAGAAGACGAGAAGGTGCTGAAATGCTGTGCCCGTATAATTCCCGGCATAGATTATTCCATTGATAAAGTGTTTCGAAATACCGAACAAAAAATCGGACTGCACAAATTGTTGGACATTTCAGCTGGCCAGAAAGCCTTCCTGTCATCGTCAACCTCCATCCACACTCTGGGCCAAATAGCTATAGCGACGTTACTGTCTCCCAGTCATACCAGTCACTCCGTATAATTGTACAATGAATACAAGAACTTGTTGCAGCTGCAGCAGATTGATCGCACTGGATTCAGGGCATTTACAAGCAATCGATTCGGACGCATAGCGAAAATCGCCAAAGAATTCATTGCACGGCGCCACTCCATCCTAGACGTCTTCGAGGCAATCGTTGATAAAAGCTCGAACCAACTGGTTTTAGCAGTCTCAACATATATTCAAAACGACTGGTTCACCCTTTGCTCGGAAATCCATTCTGACATAGGAGACTGGATCACATTCCCGTTCGTGAGATTGCTTGGGATAGATGAGAAACAGTCAATGAGACAAGAAAGCACTGTTGATCAGAGACAGAACTGGATTAGTGTGCGAGAGTTCTTCGCCAAGAGAATACCTGAAATGGGAGATATGAAGGACAAATCTGATAAAGTGTCCGGTCGTGGACGTCTGATCCAGGCTGTGATCGACGAAATACTCAAAACTTTGAATCGCCAACTCAGCGAAATGGATTTTTTCAACCCAGTAACCGGTACTGAATCGACGCACTCCGAGAACGCCAAATTGAACTATGCTCCTCTCACCAACCTGGGATGTGAAAGCGAATTCGCCAAGCTGGACAACAGAATGAAAATTTGTGGGGGCACAACGTCTGTTCAAACGATATCCAGGAAAAATGTTCTAACTACAAACGCATATTTAGTTGATTCAAAGTTCCTGGAAATGTCAGAAACAGAGAAACGACGAAAGTGGAAATGGACACGGAATTCTGAGGAAGCTCGACGTGTCAGGAAAATAGAAGCAGACTTTCTGGCTATTGTGAAACAGTCTCGAAAGCTGGCTATACTGAAGAAAGCCGAGTTGAAGAAGAGAAAACATACCAAAGCATTGGACATGCCCGAAAAATGCAAAGTACACGGCGGATCTATCACACCGAACAATATTACACTACTGGATACTCTCGAGGGAAGGGAATTGCTTCTTGAAATTTCCTATCTCAAGCGGACGACAGCTCCTGATATTCGACACCGGCGGCGCGTGAAGCTGGATGCAAAAAAAAAAAAAAAGGGAAAAATTCACTGTAGACGAACTGAAACATTCAACAAAGAATGCATTGAAACCCGAAAACGAACTCTCATATGATATGGACAGGCTCCTGAAATCAGTTCTCACCTAGGTAAAATGTCGAAACGTCNACCGGCGGCGGCGTGAAGCTGGATGCAAAAAAAAAAAAAAAGGGAAAAATTCACTGTAGACGAACTGAAACATTCAACAAAGAATGCATTGAAACCCGAAAACGAACTCTCATATGATATGGACAGGCTCCTGAAATCAGTTCTCACCTAGGTAAAATGTCGAAACGTCAAGTACGAAGGATATAGTCATTCCTATTGTAAAAATTATTCAACGACCTTTACAAACCTTGAGAGGACGCATTAGAAGCTCCGAAAATAATTACTACCTAAAAAAAAGTAATTTTTGGCGGCCATTTTTAAAAATGCCGACTTTCCTGTCGCCATTTTTCATGCTTCAATGTATTTAATGTTCTCACCGGATTTGATCTCTACGGAAAAATGTCCTATGAAATTACTCGTCTGTTATTCATTTTGCAAAAAAGTTTACCTTACCCAAATTATAGGAAGAGTCAACTTTTTCTCGTTCAGCAAAGGATTTTCTGACCGGAAAGCTAAAATACTGGCCAAAAATATCATCAAATTGTGATATCGTTCGCGTTCACGAGACGCATCGAGATAAAAGCAGTAAGCGACCCTATTTAAAAGGGAAAACTCTGGCTGCGGAAATACAACATAAATAATAGGGGAGTGTAGTATTTACCAAACCTCCCTTACACATTGAGCAAACATATACCAACAGCAGTGATAATAACATTGCAACAACACTCCAGTGTCGAATGAGGAGGCGACAGCGATACCTTATAAATATTGTTATTATTATACGATTATTTTGTTAGCTAAATTCTAATATCACAACCACCAGAGACATTACTCCTTACCACAGCATATGTTGCTCATCTCACAGCTTAGAGATGAAAACACAATTAAAAGCGGCCTACCAACACAATAGCCATCTGTTCTGTTAAAGTAAATTTCTTTGACCACTGTTTCTCTTTAAAACATTCAATTACTGGTACTATGTACTCAAGCGTACACTTTTTCGCTACAAGTTCTTGCCTTAGTTATTATTGATTTTAAAGAAGAGTATCTATAATTTCTTGTGTATGGCGCAGCCAGAGAGTGCTTTGACGTACTTCACTGTTTCACTGTTTCTTGGTCAGAACTGCCAGAATGTGTTTTTTTGCCGAGTATGTTACAATTGAAAATAATTTAAAAGCCATGTCGAGATTTTTAACGTTTCGTTTCCGCATGCTCTCCTTTTTAACAAATTCAAGCGTGATGATGGCTAAGCAGGAATGAATTTTGATCTCCCTTGTCAAAGTCCCACACACTTTGTTTCTATAACAATGCAGAATGGAAAGAGTATAATGTTGAATCAAAGAAGCAGAAATTCCTTGCGTGTTTCATTCAAATTGCTGTGATTGTATTAGAAAATTGAAACCATGACACTGGATTTGTATACCATGTTATAGAGAAAACGATGAACTTTGCACAACAACTGATTTGCAATGATACAAAAAAAACCAACTCTTTATTTTACTGGTTGATGTGCAGCCTAATACAAGAACTGTAAGAACTTAATGAATAATTGCTATCACGAAAAGGATTGCTACTGAAAATGTAGCTGGTCCTTCTTTGGAATAAATTCTGCTTAAGTCACCTTGTGACAGAGTAGAGGGGACACCTAAATGCTGTGTTGCCAAGACAAGCTTTCGGCTCCTCTTTCTGACCAAATTCTGACAGCTGTTACTTTAATAAACTTTGTAAAGAAAACATTCCTGGAATACATGTTTTCTTCTTCCCTGTCCATTATATTGACAGTACAAATAGTATTCTCAAAGGGAAATTTGATCGCTATAATACATTACGGGAAAAAAGACATTTTCACCAGGACGATAATTACGAAATAAAACTTGATTTGTTGCTTGGAAGAAAACAAATACAAATCATTAGGCTTGACTATCAAGTTTATTTTTCGTTAAAACTATTGAAAAGATTGAAATAAAAGAAGCCATGAAGAAAATGCAGAATGGAAAAGCAGTCGGAGGAGATAATATCTCAATAGAAGCTTGGCATTGCTTGGGAGAACCAGGTTTGAAGCTACCAACAAGGCATTTCAATGATATTCTCTATGTAGTAGAGGTGCCGGGTGAGTGGCGGAAAAGGTGTGTTNAATTTGATCGCTATAATACATTACGGGAAAAAAGACATTTTCACCAGGACGATAATTACGAAATAAAACTTGATTTGTTGCTTGGAAGAAAACAAATACAAATCATTAGGCTTGACTATCAAGTTTATTTTTCGTTAAAACTATTGAAAAGATTGAAATAAAAGAAGCCATGAAGAAAATGCAGAATGGAAAAGCAGTCGGAGGAGATAATATCTCAATAGAAGCTTGGCATTGCTTGGGAGAACCAGGTTTGAAGCTACCAACAAGGCATTTCAATGATATTCTCTATGTAGTAGAGGTGCCGGGTGAGTGGCGAAAAAGGTGTGTTGGTACCGGTATATAAGGGCGGTGAAAGAGATTGTGGGAACTACAGGGAAATGAAATTGATGTGCCACACTGTGAAGTTGTTGGAGAGAGTAATGGAAAAAAGACTAAGGTCAGAAATAAAAAATTAGCAAACAACAGCTCGATCTTATGGCAGGGCGCATTACCACAGATGTACTGTTTGCGTTACGAATCCTGCACCAAAATCATCGAGAGCATCAACAACAACTATACAACGTATTTATCGATCTAGAGAAAGCATACAACCGAGTACCCAGAGAGGAGATATAATGTTGTATGAGGCTGTTACAAGTCACAAAGAAGTATATCAGACTGGTACAATATATATACATGGACAGTATGAACAGTCTTCAAAGTGATAGAGGAAGGACGGATTACTTCGAAGTGAAAGTAGGCCTCCCGCACCCTACTTCCGCTTTAAGCCCTTTCCTATTGGCAGTGGTAATGGGTAGACGCACCGATGGTGTAAGAAGAGATTTTCCTCAAAATATGATGTTCGCAGATGAAATTGTATTTTGTGGTGGGAAAGGAGAAGACGTTGAATTACAGCTGGAGAGGTGGTGTTATTCGTTGGAGAGGCGAGGAATGAAAGTAAGTGATACAAAGACAAAGTACCTAGCTTTGAACGGAAGCCAGTACGATAGAAAAGGTTTGGTAGGGGTGGCCATCAAGACTTCGTTAGTATCGGCCCATAGCAAGGTGTGATGCAGATTATATAAGAAGGATGGCACTTAATTCTGAAGTCCCCGGTTGGAGGCAAAGAGGGAGGCGGAAGAAAAGGTGGAAGAAGAGGTGGAGGAACGTTATTGACAAAAATATGGAGACTGCTGGTGCGAGAGATGCTGATGTGTCAAACGGAATAGGCTGGAGACAGCTGATCTGCTGTTGGCGAGCTCTAATGGGATATTGGCGCAAGAGAAACAAGAAGAATACTATGATCACCTTTGGATTGGTCTTATAGATCAATTAGAGAAGGACATGAAGATTTTAGAAGCAAATGTTTGCACCGTCATTTGACTGCCAGATTCTACTGCTGGCCTCTACAAGGTAACATTGGTTTATTTCCATCAACGAGTATTACATGCATTATTGACCCACCATATAGAGCAACAAGATGTGAATGTCAAATATCACAAAATGACTCAAAGCTAGTTATCGAAATTATCATGGTTATACCATGGTTAATGGAAGGAAAAGTCTTACAGTAATGAGCTGAACTGCTTAGCTCTATATTTTAAATCTTGAATTAGTTGTTGTATCCTCTTGTAGAACAGGGATGTCTAAGAATGATATACTATTCTGTGGTAACGTGACAGAGAAGTTTAATCTGAATTTATCCTTCACAGATTTAATTAACCAAACACACTGAACGGTTTCGTCTGTCAAATTTTATTACTACAGAAAGTAATAATTATCACTACAACCATATTAACACATTGATAAATCACCAGTTTTCTTACTCAGCCACTACAAATAAACTGGAAAAGTGGAATATCATTTGTCTCCACGAAAAAATTACCAATTTTAAAATCATTTTCAAGTTATTGTACCTCAAAAACAAGACGAGATACCAACTCAAAATTTTGGATTAATAGCCTGTAATATGTCTTGAAATAAAAATAGAAAATTTCACGTGAGACTTTTCGCAAATCTTGTTTCCAATGGAAACAAAACAGAAATAAATGGACAAAAACAATTTTGAAAATACCACATACACTTCGGGTGACATACAGAATGAATTAACCGACTTAGCTTTCTTGGTGAAGAATAAAGTTAACAAAGGTGTACATAAAGTAGAACCTTTCACGATGATGGTAGATGAGTGTAGCGATTAAAACAGAATAGAAGTTCAAGTATTAGTTTGCCTTTATTTACGTGCTAATGACAAAGTGGAGGAGCGTTGCCTTGACATGAAGGGGATATATGATCAATAGGCTAAAGGTGTTTTGGGTTTTGTCAAGACGTCCTTAAAGGAATTCAACTTATTGCCAGGTGGCCTTGTGTCACTTTCTTTGATGTTTGTAATGTGATGCCAAGTGATGTTGGGGAGGGAATGGTTGCAGCACCTTATTGGTGGCATTTGTGATCGATACATCCTGTATGTTCACTGTTTTAACATAAGATATGTATAGTCACTTTGATTGTCCAAATGTTGAAGAAATTGTACAGCTTGTAATACGGTATAACGTCTTTAAAAAAACTAGCTGTCTCAGAGTCATATGATGGTACAGCACAAAAATGCCTAATTGCAACTTGATGGTCTTGTCAATTTTGTGGTCAATGAAACCATACCAAGTGTGAACAATCGACGTCCAAACATTAACATTTTAGGGAACGTCTGGATTTGTTACCTATAGAATTAAACGGAATGTTTTCCTCACAAAATGTTTGATAGTGGGAAGCTTTGTCTGTCTTATTACCCTCCTCAAACCACTACCTCGATTTTGATATTCTTAAACCATTGTATGAGTATTAAGAGAGCGTTTCAATGCTTCGAGATTTGTATCTGAAAGAAACTTTTTCAGCAGAAATCTTAGAGGCTGAATGTATAATTTTTGCTCTAATTTTTAAAGAAAAACTGGCCCAAGCAGAAAAACAGCAGGGTTGATTTGACAGACGTTGGTAGTAAAATTCTCAACAACAATTTCAATATGTTTTTGCTAATTAGCTGTACATTTTATAAAAGTGAAATGATACGATGAGCTATCAAAATCCAATTTTTTCCACGGTTGCATGCAAACCTATTTATTTCTTGTCTGGTGACTTGGACGCCTTATACGGGCAACTGTATCACTGTCTAATCTCTGGTTAAATCGATAACTATAAGACTATTTACACGATTTTTCATTAATTTACAAGTGGTTTGTTTGTTAAATTTCCAAGGTACAGGTTTTTGAAAGATAACTATGTTGCCATGGCAATGTGGACCACTTCGTTTTTCATACTGTATAGAGTATTATGTTGGATCAGAACATATCAACATGTAGCAAACAACGTTTTTAGACATCGCAAAAATCAAGAAATTATTAGGCGGCTAAGCATACTAAGTAATAAAACAGTCTGCTTTCTTTCTTCTTTAGTACTTTATATCTAGCTCTGGATTCCACTTCATTGAGCGCTATTTATGAAAATGATCTACTCTCAATAAATATAACTGTAGATATATGAACTTTTATTTTGTTTCATTGTTTCTTTCCGATAAATAAGAGTTCTAGACAATAATAAACGATTATCTGTCTGTCGATGTATATGACAGTTGTGATATTCGGAAGAATACAAATAGACAAATAAATCAAGAAGATTTTACCTCATTTCTTTATAAAGAATTTAAGGGTGTAATTAATTGAGCTCTGTATAGAATGCAAGCGTATCAAATGTTTCTAAAGAAAATGGTAAGCCATGCAAATCCAATGGAAGCAATAAAGGATATTATTTCGAAGTTGTCAAAATCAGTGAAGCCTTTCCAACAAGTTCCAGCGCACACTGATTATTACTACTAAATGTTTTATCACAAATTAGATGTGACTTAAATGGTCGCGACTAGTAAAAGAAGCAACAGAAGAAATTCAAAATATACTAATGAGCAGAAGCAGAAGATGATAAAAATGTGTTCAGAAATATAATAGAAAGATTGGGGTTTTGATAGACAATTGGGTTCTTAAACTAACTGCTCTAAGTGCTTTTTGCCTGTATCACTTCAATCTTTAAGTCTAAAATCGACTCCTATCTCTCAACTGAAATTTATTTTCTTCTATTAAACCAATATTGGATCGCTGGTGTAACAAGCTGGTGCTGACGTGATCCATAAAACTGTCTTTTTGGTCTACAGAGCATCGAAGCTCTATATTTTCTAATTAGACTGTATTTTGTAC
This sequence comes from Morbakka virulenta, assembly GCA_003991215.1. Taxonomy (NCBI): domain Eukaryota; kingdom Metazoa; phylum Cnidaria; class Cubozoa; order Carybdeida; family Carukiidae; genus Morbakka; species Morbakka virulenta. The sequence continues at coordinate 1,071,149 of RDPX01000161.1, forward strand.
TTTCACACATACAACTTGCTCTTAAGTCAACAAATAAAAAGGCAAACAGAAAGACTAATTTTCTTGATCTAACATGGCGTACACTTTACATCGTCACTATTGCTATCAGCGCACATTATGTACTTAACAGAAAAATTGCCCTGTGTAAAGATCAAAATATAGTTCAGCATAGACTGACGGCTATTTTGGCCTATTGAAATTCACTGAATCACTTGTCGAAGCTACCAGGGTTTCTATTCTTCTTTAATTATGCTACAAATGTTATTTTATTTAAAAAAACATACCAAGATTTTCCATAGTTGATGTCTGTGTGCTCTCCTTTCTACGAAATTCAGGCGTGGCAACTACTGAACAAGAAGAATTTGTAACTCTCTTCTGCAGCTGTTTGTTCAATTTCTAAAGTTCACGTTGTTGAAAGGCACAAAGGTTGCCATGGGAATGTAGATTTTTATTTGTATGTTCACCGAATATTATGTGTTGTGTAACAAAAACAGTTATAGATCCTGCAAAAGTCAGGTGGGCTAAAAATACCTTCTGCTCATCACCCTAGAACGGTGTTCTGATCAGTAAGTAGAGTCCTTCCGTCGACACTGAGCAGTTGTGATATTCCCGAACACTGTGGCCCGTAGATCGGTTTTACTCTGAAAAGCTTTTGAGTGTGGTGATTTATCCCATAGCACCTTCCACATGGTCTCTCGTTGAGGTTGAGAAGAAAAGATAATTTCATCTGGTGTAGACAGGAAGCCATGTCTTGACTTCAGTCGAGTTAGAGGTGGACCATGGTTATGCAACGGGTGACGTTCATTGGTGATTTGTATTAATCGTTCCCCATCAGCGGCGGATGTCCTTCTTACATGTTGTGGGGCTATGCCTGACAGCGCATGCAGAGTATGGACTGGTGTGGATCGTATTGTCCGTGTAATTATTCTACAAGTGTTATTGAGTGAAATATTCACTTGCTTAGCATGTGTTGACCTTCCACAGGTGGAGCATGCATACTCACCGACTGAAAATCATAAGCCAAGAGCAGTGGTGTACAGTGTTGATGGGTTGACTCCCCACTTGGAAGTTGCCAACTTGCGCAACAGATTATTCCTTGTGGCAATCTTTGCCTTAACATTAGAGCAGTGTGATTTGAAAGATAGCGTACGATCCAGAGTGACGCCGAAATACTTTGAATGTGGATGGTGCCCCAATGGTTGTTGTTTCCATGTAATATTTAGAGTTCGTTTTGCCTTTTGATTTTTCAGGTGAAAAGCACAAACTTGGGATTTAGCTGGGTTTGACTTCAAGTCGTTGGACTCGTAATAAGCAGTAAACTGATTCAGGGCGTTCTCGAGGGTGTTTTCGATCTTAATGAAGGACCACTGTTGAGTTGTTATATAGGTGTCATCTGCATAGATGAAACGCCTGCATTCACTTGGTAAAGGTAAATCATTTGTGTAAATGTTAAAGAGAAGAGGTGATAAAACACTTCCTTGTGGTAGGCCATTGCATTGTTTTCACCATCTACTTCTCTGACCATTAAGTTCAACGAAGAACCGTCTATTTTCCAGCATACTTCGTACTGTATGACACAGATCCACGTCGTTTGTGATGGTCCAAATTTTGTGTAGAAACCGTTGATGTTGTAAAATGTCGTATGCAGCTGTTAAATCGACAAATGTTGCTCCGGTAATAAGTTTTTCTTGGTAACCATCCTCAATATGCTGCGTCAGGTTCGTGAGTTGTGTTGAGCACGAAGGCCCTGGGCGAAGGCTGGCGCGGCCTGTTCTCGGATGAGCTTCTCATCAATGGTGGTGCTAATCCTTCCAAGTATCATACGTTCAAAAAGTTTGTATGCAATACTTAGTAAGGTAGATTGGTCTATAGCTCTTGGAGTTGTCTGAATATTTTCCCAGTTTGAGGACAGGAATGATTTTTGATCGCCTCCGTTGTGGAGGGATTCTCTTGCGGTTCACACAGTCTTGGAATAGGTCCACTGGCCATCCTTTAGTAGTGGGGCCGATATGCTTCAAAAACTCTGCAAGAATGCCATCAGTGCCCGCTACTTTGCCATTCGTCAGTAATTTCAGAGCCTTCTCCAGTTCATCCAAATTGAATGGTTTGGTGAGAGCTCCATTGAGTTGGTGGTACTGGATGGGATTTTGAATCTCTGATAATCGTCGAGTGGAGGACATGACACAAACCTGCTCGCGGTGTCCTCTGCGAAGCCGAACGGCTTGCTGATTGTGTCAACCACTCGAACTACAGCTACGTGCTCCTTCAACGATATATTTCAACATTATGACTACTCTAGCACCAACAGCACGTCATCAAAGCTATTGGTTCATTTCAGAACCGGCGTGCTCCATACTCTCCTTTAACATCAAAGGATTTTCTGACCGAAAAGCTGAAATACTCTCTCTGGCTCAAATATCATCAAATTATGATATCGTTCGCGTACAAGAGACGCATCGAGATAAAAGCAGTAAGCGACACTATGTAAAAGGGAAAACTCTGGCTGCGGAAATACAACATAAATAATAGGGGAGTGTAGTATTTACCAAACATCCCTTACACATTGAGCAAACATATACCAACAGCAGTGATAATAACATTGCAACAACACTCCAGTGTCGAATGAGGAGGCGACATCGATACCTTATAAATATTGTTATTTTTATTCGATTATTTTGTTAGCTAAATTTTAATGTCATAATCACCAGATACATCACTCCTAACCACTGCAAATGTTGCTCATCTCACAACTTACAGATGAAAACACAATTAAAAGTGGCCTACCAACACAATAGGCATTTGCTCTGTTAAAGTAACTACGAAATTCAGGCGTGACATTTACGGAACAAGAAGAATTTGTAACTCTCTTCTGCAGCTGTTTGTTCAATTTCTAAAGTTCACGTTTTTGAAAGGCACAAAGGTTGCCATGGCAATGTAGATTTTCGTTTGTATGTTCACCTAATATTATGTGTAGTGCAAAATCAGGTGGGCTAAAAAGACCTTCCGTTTATCTCCCTAGAATGGTGTTGTTGTCAGTAAGTAGAGTGCTTCTCTCTATTAATCAGCAGAAGTTTTGATTTACATTCTAAAATTGAGATGATAATACCAGGAAATAGATGTCCACAGTAAAGGTGTGGAACATGTCCGAGTGAACAAGGTAGGATCATTCAAAAGATAAATGTACTGTGATGTAATGTTCAGCATTATTACACTTAAGTTAGCATCATCACGCCGTTTACAAAGAAAAGAAACATCTGATCTCCCACAGAAAAGGAAGTGTGACGTTAGATTTCATATTTGATTTTGCAGAACATGAGGTAATGGCCGAAATCATTAAAGAAAAGCTGAAAGACTTACCTTCAAAGATTTGTGACATGGTTGTTGTATTGAGTTCTTCTGAAAAACTTAAAAATTAGGATTTGGAAAGAAAAATTTCTCTTTGTCGCACTAAAATTGCGTCGTTTAAAACAGAAACAAAGCTTCAGTAAAATCGCACACTTTTGAAAATTACCAGATGGGTTCAACATTAAACGAACAATTAGTTTGAAAAAACGCCACTTTTCAATACGGACGCGATAGCAAAAACCACTAAATAGACTGTTTTGCTACCGAAGCACAATTTTGCTCAGAAGGGTGATATTTCATAATAAAATTTAAATTTCTGACCAGTCAGACACAACTAAAAGTACCTTTTTGGAACTTGGTGAGGGTGGAAATTTCAGAGCCTGGCTGTACAGTGGATAAGTAAATTTTGACTTTTGGAAGAAGTCCTCGCTCGCACTTACTATAGCGCCCTTTTACGCTACAAAATGGAATCAACACATACCTAGAGCATTTTCTGTTTGTTTTTGGTGACAGTTTGTCATCTGGAGATTAATTGGAATTTGTTGATAAACGCTACATGGATCTTGTTGCTAAAGCATCTATGAAACATATGTCGGTTTATCGTGGTTTTTACTTATGTATGTAATTAAGTTTGGGGTTTCCTTTTGGCCACAGAAAACAAAGGCTGAATAGAATACAACAAACCAAAATTTGTAATGGAGGCTAGGCTTCAATACCAATCCTTTGTATTGAATGCAAAGCCCCTACAAATAAACAAAATTTTAAGTTATTAGTCATGAGTAATTTATTTGTTTAGGGCACCTTTTCTAGCTGCTCAGACCCCCAGGGGGCTACTGAACTTTAATGCTGCTTTAGCCAGTAAAGAGTGACCCAGTACGCTGAGCCGTCTATGTGCGGGGTTGTGGCTTCAACTCCCAGTGCATCCACACTTTGCCGACAGCGAAACCTCAGATGTAGCTGATCGTGGTTACAAAGTTAGACACATCGTAGAATATTTGAAAAAAGTAGTTTTAAGTGTAATGTCAGATTCGAAACAACAGAGTATTGATGAACACATGATTAAGTTCACTGGACGCTCTGCAATGAAACAATAAGTCAAAATGAAACCCATCAAGTGGAGCTTCAAGCTCTGGTTTCGATAGAATGCTGTCACTGGATATTTGTAACAGTTTGTATTGTACTTGGGGAAAAAACATCTATTGAATACAACTTAGGTTAACAAGTTGTAAATGTTCTGAACAAGGGTTTGGTAAATACTTTTGTACACTTTCACTGTTTTCTGACAATTTCTTTAACAGTGCGGTACTCGTTGAGTTTCTGTTTGATCAGGGCACAAATGCTATTGGGACTGTACGTAAAGATCGCAAAAGAATGCCTTTTCTGCCAGCTGACAACACGATGAAAAGAGGCGATCTTAACGTCATGTATGCCAAGAAAGCAATTTGTGTTAAATGGTATGACAACAGAGGAGTGATGATGATTGGAAGTAATATAGAAGGAGCAGATAGCATGGTGTCAATAGGAAGACGTATGAAAGGTTCAACATCGAAATGTCAAATACCATGCCCTGCTCTTATCAAGCAATACAACAAAGGAATGGGAGAAGTGGGTTTGATGGATCAGCGTGTGGCAGAGTATCATCTGGACAGAAAATCCAAGTTCAGGTTTTACCTTCTTATCTTCTTCGATCTACTAAGTGTTGGTATGGCAGACAGTTACATTTTATATGACATGAGATTTACGGAAAAGCGTTTCAGTCTCTTAGACTTCAAATTATGTGTTGCAACAAGTTTAATTGGCTCATACTCGAGTAGAGTTCGCTTATTCCCATCATCACGCACTGGAAAAAAGACGAGCAAGCAAACTTTTCCTGAAGGTCAAGCAGACCACCTCCCTGAGTCCCAAACAACCCGTGCAAGATGCTTTTATTGTGGCAAGTACCTTACATGTTATCTGTACTTATACTTGGTAAAAGAACGAAACTGCTTCCTGAAACATCACGTATAAGTGATGATGAATCTTGATTGGTCCGAGTGAAATAGGAAATGTATACAACGTTTATGTGTATGCGTTTCAGTTGTGTTTCCTTCTTTGATAGCTGCTACATGTACAGCATTTCATTCATTTCAAGAAAGTGCACATTCTGTTGATGCATTTGTTGCCTTCTGTTTTCTTTCAAGATATTACAAAATAGTTGCTACTGTTGTGATTTTCTCCCTCCCGGTGCGATGACGCCTGAAGAACTCAGAAGAAGAGCCCTGGATAGAAGAGGATGGAGAAGAGATGTGGTCGGGAGGTTTGACTTACAACCTCCAGGCTGAAGGACGGAAGTAAGTAAGGGCACCATCNAGCGTTTCAGTCTCTTAGACTTCAAATTATGTGTTGCAACAAGTTTAATTGGCTCATACTCGAGTAGAGTTCGCTTATTCCCATCATCACGCACTGGAAAAAAGACGAGCAAGCAAACTTTTCCTGAAGGTCAAGCAGACCACCTCCCTGAGTCCCAAACAACCCGTGCAAGATGCTTTTATTGTGGCAAGTACCTTACATGTTATCTGTACTTATACTTGGTAAAAGAACGAAACTGCTTCCTGAAACATCACGTATAAGTGATGATGAATCTTGATTGGTCCGAGTGAAATAGGAAATGTATACAACGTTTATGTGTATGCATAGCACGTGACTCAACCCCGCGGTTGTTAGGAAGAGTGAATAGCGCTTCCATTTCTTTTGCCAAGCAATCACCACTGCCCAAAGTTCGTAAAACATTATGTATGTTTATTTTCTTGGTTATTTGCACGTGGAATATATTTGGAATTAGTTGAAGGTATTGATGTTGCTTCATTTATTCGCTCATTTAGAAGGTTGTGTGCTCGCAGAGGGTTGTCAGCAACACTCTTGAGTGGTAATGCTCAGAACATCAAATCTGCTTCTAAGGAGGTAAGCAAATTATTTCTTTTGCCAAAGTTATCGGAATATTTAGTCAATCACCAGGTCAAATGACAGTTTATGGTCCCATTTAAGCCCATGGATGGGTTGGGTATATAAAAGTCTGATTCGTAATATGAAACGTTGTTTAGTAACGATCATCAGCCGAGCATCTCTTGCTTATTGTGAATACTATTCTTACAGAGGTAGCAGGTACTATTAACTACAGACACTGACCTATCTGTATGGGTATTGTCAAGGGGTGGCATATGTCTTCAAACCCTCTTACCTGATGTATGGTCGGAATATCTGAAATAAACACAAATACAGTGAGTTGGTAGGTACATATCAGTCATTATCAAAGGAAGCCAGGTATTATCATAGGCTTATTAACGAGTTCGGAAAACAGTTAAAAAATGGGTACCTATTATGACTCATGGAGTCTTGCAGGTCTAATGCAAATAGTAAAGAGCTGGTAGTAGATGGAGGTGACACAGTTTTCTTAAAGATTGATCAAGCTAAACGATCCTTTTAGAAAATTGGTAAAATTATGGACCTCATCACAGGTACAGATAAAATTTTCGGATCAGTGAAGATTCAATGTTATACAGACGACAGTAAAAAGGTATTTTCATGGCCTTTGTAGCTTTTAATACTTTTAAAAGACCTATAAAAGAATCAATCACGCCTAACCACTGGGATAAAGTATACTGGCTAGAATAGCCTTGAAAGTATTTGAAACAACAGGATAATCAAACGTCTGTCCAACAAAAAAGAGGACTGAATGTTTAGACTCAGACTGTGATTGGCAATAAACAACAGGACTGAAATCCACAACCCATTCTTAGTTCTGCCACCAACAAATAACTTCGAGAAAAATTCGTACCACTGTCACTTCAATTCGATAATGAAGAATCAAAATAAGCAGGTCTATCACCTGAGGGTCATTTTACTTCTAAATGTAAACTCGTCTTTATTATGCTTGTTTGTAATAATCTCATCGAAAATATCCGGAATGAAACAAAAGAGAAAGTATAATGTAAGGGATATTACATTCTTCAATTTCTTCCGAGTTAGATCCAATAACAATGGTCAACAAGTAACTTTCATTAAGCATATGTTTATGTGTGTCCGATGCAGTTTTTGGTGCTGATTTCAAATCTGCAGTTTGTTTTTCCATAGCACGTACAGTTTTAAAGATGATTCGATTTATTGATTCTTAAGTTATCATAGACTTCTGTGTGGTGTTGGGGGGAAGGTGGTTAGATTATTATTTATCTAATAAGATATGTAAACATAAGTACATATTTCCCATCTTCAAAAAAATATTCCTTGATATCTCTATAAGCTGCAAGGCTTGGCGATGGCGAAGTTGTTAATTCTGTTGGTATAGCTGCGAGCTTTTGCATCTCTCCTTCGGCCCAGCTCATGCTTGGCAAACGACGACATTCATTTCACATTGTCTTGAAGAGGTTTCAGGGTGTACGTGCCTTGTTGTTTAGCCTGAGGAAGGGCGTTTGGCTTGAAGAAATAAACCCTGCCATATCACATCAGGGTGGTCACACAAAATCCCCCTTGTGACAGAAATTGCTTGACGTAAATGAAAACGATACATAAGTTCTATTTAATATCAACAAAAAAACAACAACATTAAATCAAATATATTTTGCAGTGCATAGCAGCTCTGATGAAATTTGCCTTCAACTTGGGCAAAGATTTGTTTGTATCTAATGCAATGTCTGTAAGCATTTCATCATCTAAATTTAACCAATAACGATTTGTCTGATGAAACATCTCCAAGGATTTCATCATCTCAGTTTATCCAATCAGAATTTGTCTGGTGAAATATTTCATCATCTTATAGCGTGTCCTATAATGGGTATGCTGTGATTTCCTCATTTGTTTTTATATTGTTAAAAAGTCTTGACAGTGTAGAAATAGTCCTAATTTTTTTAGCTATGTCTGCGGAGAATTTAGAGCCAAAGCCCAGAAGCGTACAATCATATCTGAGATCAAGAAACTTTACAAGCTTTACTTTGACTGCCTACTGGAAGACCAAGACAAATCATGGGTGCCACACGTTATCTGCACATCCTCCTCAAGTTGGATACGAGACTGATTCAACAAGCGGGAGATATCCTTGTCATTCGCCATGATTTGGAGGTAGCCAAAAGACCATTTGGTGGACTGTTATTTTTGCAAAATAAATGCCACAAGAAATTCAAATATGAACAGGCACAAAATCGTGTATCCAAGCTTGATTTCTGCAATGCAGCCTGTCCCTCGCAGGCTTTCACTGTGAGGGACAGGTGCTCACGGCCTTTCACTGTGAGGGACTGAGTTGCTGGCATCATGACTAAGTGAGAAAAATCTGCCAATTCAAGTGTTCGTATAACATACTTTAGTGAAAGCAATAAGGTTCTTGAACCCTGTTTTTCTGTAGATGGCCCATTAAGCTTTTGTAGAGATATTGATGGAGTTTTCAACCATTTATCTTTAAATCATGATACCGCGGAGTGGCGCTTGTTTATCGAAGTCTGAAAGCTGTATTTCTCTGTGGCGAAAATTCGAAATCATCCATTCCTATCGCACATTCAGTTCATCTTCATGAATCTTATGAGAATATGGTTCTCCTATTTCGTACCATTAACTACGACAGATATTCTTGGAAAATATGTGAAGATTTAAAAGTCATTGGAATGTTGATGGGAATGCAGTCTGGTTTTACAAAAACTGTTGTTTTCTGTGTCTCTGGGATAGCCCAACATCTGATAAGCACTATGTAGAATCAAACTGGCCAACCAGAACATCATACACACCTGTGTCAAGAATCGGCCATTTGTGGATCTCGATAATGTCCTATTACCTCCTGTGCACATAAAGCTTGGACTGATGGAGCACTTCATTAACACTCTTGGCAAAAGAAACTCCAGAGGCTTTGAGTACATTGTTAAGAAGTTTCCAAAAATAACACAGGCAAAGTTGAAGGAGGGTATGTTTGTTGGAACTCAAAACAAAGAAGTACATTAGCTCTAAGACAGCTTTGGATGAAGTTGAATTACCCGCCGGGGATGCCTTCTGCTGGATCTGCAAGAATTTCTTGGGAAATGAGAAGGCAACGCACTACGAAGAAGGTAAAAAAACTCTTTTGAAATGCTACTCAGCAATGGGGTGTTGCATGTCACTGAAGATTCATTTCATGGATTCCTATCGTAATTTTTCCCCGGCGAAGCTTGGGTCAGTTTATGTATACAAGAGAGTGATTTATTTGTATTCGAAAAGAAAGACAGATGCACCTCAATTTTAGGTGTGGAGTGTAACCATCGTCTCTTTACGGCTGGATTGCTATTATTTCGGTACGCGCCTTGTATTGCGGATACTATAGTATGCTAGACAACTTTCTCAACACTTTTTTCAACCTTTCTAAATTTTGGAATCAGACTGAATATTTGGTTGTATACTGATAATTCTAAATAACGAAGAGATACTTTTCCAGGTGCCTCCAGTAGAGTCCTCTATTATTCCCAGGAATTAAAGCCTTTAAAAGTGTTATAATTATTGGACTGAAATATAACAGTCTACTAATCCAACACACTTTCTGACATTACAGGAATTAGAACTACTATCATCGTGTGGTGACTTTTTCTTGGTTTCCAAGTCATTTTTTCCATTAACTGAGTTCAGAAGGTACCCTCCGGAAGGACTTTGTTGCGGCATTGAAAAATTTCTTGTATCTTGGTTGATGGTCATTAAAATTTCAATGACTTTATATTGCCACAAGGTAAAAAATTTGACCAAAATATCACCATATACACCTTGAATGTACCATTTAGAAAGTTAAATATTATGTTAAAGATTCCAGAATTTTTTTTACTTATCCCTTAAGTGAAACTGTAAAGATGAAGATTCTTCTGGTCCTTTAGGAGATTGGTGTTACTAGCAGACAGTCTTTTATGCCCACATTCTGGAAAAATAGCAGAGATCTAAAAATTCTGTTGGTAACTTTATTAATAGCCTCAAATAAGGTTAGAAAAAATGCTTGAGTTTAAATAAGATACCTATTACTCTAATAGAATGATTTTTTCCCTTTGGTGTGACTAATTGATATCTGACTCACTGTGAACATACAGTGCAGTTGAGTAAAAATCTATTTAAGCACATGCTGTAATTCTATATACCTACATACAGAAAGAAGAAGACAATATACATATATCTACTACTGACAACTCATGTTTTCACTCTCATAAAGAGCCAGGCATTCTAAAGGACATCTCATTTTAAAACACTTCAAAGTTTATATTTTAAAATTTTATCCTTTCTTTTTTCTCGCCCAAAACTAACATTTTTTTTCAATTAAAAAATCACCTCTGAAGGGACCATTATGGAAATAAGGTCAGTTTGACCTTTTAATGTTATCCCTGCCACTTCAAGTAGGGGTGATTTTTTTTCTGTCATTATTTTAATTTTAATTCAAATTGTAATATTTTTATGCAACATTCTTTTTAGTTTTAATTCGTACAAAAGTTTGTAAATTAACTTTAAATTGTAAATTTATTGACTTTCTAGGCCTTTCTTTTTTTAAACATTTGTAAACATTTTTCATTTTATGTTTTTGGCAAATAAAAACTTACTTACTTACTTACCTTTCTGTCTTCCGATATGGGACCATCTAAACATAAAAGGAAGTCAAGCAAACTGATAACTCTTTCTACTTTTCAAGTTAATTAAAAAGTAATAAAATCTTGTCATTTTTCTACAAAAATTTTATTCACAATACAAGAAGCCTCATTTGTACTGAAGCTGACTATATTGTTGAAGGTTTGGTTGGAAACAAGAGATAAGACTACTACCATCTCAGAGAAACTAAAAATTGTGGAGGTAAAAAGGTTTAAGTATTTATCCTCATGCCTCTTTTCTCCCAAAGTCATGGAATAGAGACCTTCATGACAAACAAAAATGAAATATGAAATAACACTTTCATAAATGAACAATTTTTTAACCTATATCCCTGTCTCAATAAATAAATTTGTAATTTATCTTGTTCATATTTACTTGGCTCTTTGCTTACTACTTTGTTTCAGTTGCACAATCAAGCCAGGAGTATCTTCCATATTACTGATTGAAAATAGATGTGTAACAAAAGAGCAAGGGAAAAGACCCTGAATGCCACAAGGATTTCAAATAACTTGTGTTAGGATGCATTCACTAAAGCTTGAAGGTTGGAATACAGAGGGAAAAGAAGCCATTGGTGTTGACATTTTCAAGTTTGATGGTTTTCATATCATTCCAATCCACGTGGTTTATGTTGATCAAGACTTCGAATTTTTTTAGGAGTTTTTGGGTGGGAATTGAAAGTACAAATGAAATTAACCAAATCTATGAAAAGTCATCCAAAAGCATTACTTTGTCCAATTTGATTACTAAAATAAATGAATATACCATTTTCTGTGTTAATTTGAAAATAGAGCAAACACATTTTGACATTCATTAAGTACTGTATACCAAAAAGAGTTAAAACAAATGACACAGGTATGAGTTTTCTGCATCAATTGAAGTACAACAGATCCCTTTCTTGTCAACTTCTTACAGCCTCAAAACAATGAAAAAGCTGCATCAGTTCTGAGAGGAAAGAAACATAGACTGGTAAGAGAAAAAGGGAAAACTTGACAATTCCTGCATAATTAAATGCTCCTTTTAGCCAGACCTCAAAAGAAAGAGTCATATTGATACTTCAGAAGATCAGAATTAAAAGCAGACCACCTTCGTTGTAATCACAGAAAACAAGATAAAAAATTGAATCTTCCAGCCTCGCCCTAGGCCAATATTTAAACAAGAATCTGACCAGCATTGTAGGTGGCATTGACATTTATGAATTTATTTTGGGAAGAACAGTGAAAATATTTAACAACTGGTATTCGTTACTATCCAGTGGTAATAAAACTTTGTTTAGATTGGCAGCAAAGTTTTCTTCTGCATGTAATGAGTTACTTTGAAATGAGAAAAATCAGACAGGAATCCTTTTGAACCTGAGTCAAATACTTTGTAGTTGTAAGAACTAGGTTCATCAAAAACAAGCATTCAATAAGGAAATCACATCAGAGTCATATTAAAAGGCAAAGGATTTTTCTAAAGCTGAAAAATACGCTGTCGTCCTCGTGGATGAAAGAAAAATCCAGGAGAATTAATGAGTGGGACAAGAACTAGGAGGAGCTTATTGGACTTGTTAATAAATATTGATCTTATACACCATACAGTACTACAAAAATCGATAAAGTAACGTCTTGTTTCCTTGTCTTTTTAATAAAAAGCAATATAAACCCACAAAAATGGTTCTGGAAGGCAGTTAACGCCCAATCCCAGTAGAACGTTCTGGCTGTCATTTGTGATGGTGCTTCAACAAATGGAAACTTTTTGAAAACGAATGAATGACCCGGTCCTACAAAAAACGTAGTGTATAAAACTGTTAATTGGTTTAACAATGACAGATGTATCATATATATATATATACTCAATCTGAAGACAGTACCGTTTCGCCCTTTGTGGGCTCATCAGTGCAGCACAGAGCTTCTGAGACATAACTCTCTGGCCGTGTTGCCGGAGCAAACACAGCCTAAAGAATTACTGTGGGACCCCGTCATAGTGCTCAAACTACGCAAGCGCAGTGAGCTCCGCATTATATATATATATATATATATATATATATATATATATATATATAATTAAACAAACAATCGAAAATAATAGAGTTTTTCTGTTACCATTTACAGTGTTTGATGAAAATCCAGAGTGAATATACAAGGTAAAAGAGAAAACTCGGAACTTGTGTGTAGAAGTTAAAGTTTCGTATCTAACACTCATCAACTATAATGGTTAAAAAACGTTACAAAATCCGCATATATATATTTTACAGGCTATTCAGAACTACAACAATAAGTAAAAATAGAACAACAGGACATAATAGGTTGTTAACACTCTTTACGTATGTTAATCTTTTGATTTGTAGTTAGCGAGAAGGAATTTGTTTATGTGGCGACATTTGGCAATCAGTTCACTTCTCTTGTTTAACCCATTGATGACTTTGTCCCATAAATGAGACACTTCATTTTAGGCTTGTATTTTCAAGAAAACTTTATTTTCAACACAATCCATTTTTTCTGTGTAAGAAGTAGTCCTTCTAATGCAACTATTTTGATTTATATTTGATCTTTCTGAAAAATTGGTGGATTGACAGGTACCAGCATTAGTGTTATTGCATTTTTGTCTTCTTTCCGAAAGCACATATTTTAATTGACATTTGCTTTTGAAGAGATGTCTAAAAAAATATCAAACATCCATAATATATCAATCAACTACTATTACGTCTAAAAATTTTGAACACTATGAAATATATTGTTAATTATCTATTTAATGGACCCATGTTTGTGTGTCCCAAATATGGGACACTGGGACTGATTGGGTGCATGTTTTCTAATTTAGAAATTTTCAAGATTTAATACTTGGGAAGCATATTTTCTAATTCCTTCTAGGTAAATCAATACCAAACGAAATTGAGTTGTAAAAGGCTACACAAATTTCAACAATTTTGCAAAAATAACTTAAACTCCATGATAGGACTTCAACGCATGCATCCATAATCTGTGATGCAGTGATCGAAAAGATAGCGTGTTTGGTATCGTTGCGGTTCTTCAGTAGAGACAAATTGAACTCCAAAATCTTAAAAACACATGGCAAGAAAGTTAAGGAATATGTGCTGATATGCACAAGCATATCATTCATAGTTTTCCCTTCCAGGAAATTTGCACTCCTGAAATTGCATAAAAGTAACTCAAACCAAGCACTCCATTGCTTCCTGTGCAACCACATTCAATTGTATCGAATCCTGGTGTCTGCCCACGAATGCAATTTTGTTTTGTTGTCTGAAAATGTGAGGCAGTTTCATTGGTGATGTTCGTTTTACCTTTTAGTTAGTAAACATGGCTTCAAAGAAGAAATATTCAGCTGATGATGTGATACACATGATTGAATCTGGTGAGTTTGATCGAGGTGATATATTTGTATTACCTCCTGACGATAATGGATATAACACTGCAGAAGATAGTGGTGACGATAGTGAGATTGGCTCAGGAAATCTCAAAAATCTGGAAAACAACTTGTCGCTCTTGCAGAGTTTAGAGGCTATTTAAAAGGCAATTTAGTTGAAGATACGAATGGTGCATGTGAAGCAGCTAATGTAGATAGAAAAGTAAAAGGAACTGATGAAGTTGTTGATGTTAGTGTGGCAGAAGAACCTTCCCATGAGGAACAACCGGATTATCTTACTGCTCAAGTGCAACCAAAACCGAGAAAATGGGCCAAATGGGATTTACCAGCTTCCGTTTCAAGAATATTTTCCACGTGGAATGAAGAGAACATTGCTGAACGAACAGACATTTCGCCTCATGTTCTTTTTGAGGTTTTTTTTTGACGATGATGTCATTAATTGTTTGTGCCAACAAACGAAACTGTACGCATCTTATAGAGGCAAACGCTCATTTTCAGTGACACCAGAAGAATTTGGAGCTTTTCTGACAATCCTTTTGATCAGTGGATACGCACCACTACCTCAAAGAAGGATGTTTTGGGAGCTCAGTGGAGACGTTTTCAATCAATTTATCACTGATATGATGACAAGAAAGAGGTTTGAAGAAGTTCTGCAGTACCTTCATTTAGCTGACAACATGCGTTATATATCTTAGTTCTAATGATAAACTGTCTAAAATTCGAACTTTCTACAACATGATGAATGAACGTCTCCGTGTCGATGAAGCCATGATACCTTACTTCGGAAAACATTCTGCTAAACAATTTTTGAAAGGCAAGCCTATTAAATTTGGGTACACGCTTTGGTACCTTTGCACTAGGTTGGGTTATCTAATCCAATGTGATCCTTATTGTGGCAAAGGAGACATCAATCCAAACCTTGGGCTTTGTGGAACAGTTGTCACAAAGCTGACATTAGATTTACCTCAGAACAAATCATTCAATTTAAGTTTTGACAACTTGTTCACCTCATTGAAATTGCTCCAGTATCTTGGTGAAAAGGGATTCGGTGCCACCGGAACTGTAAGAGCGAATAGAACAGAATAGTGCCCTTTGGAGGAGGCAAAGCCAATGAAAAAGAAAGAAAGGGGAGAAATGGATTTCAAGTACGATACTGCAAAGAAGTTGTTGGTTGTTCGATGGAATGACAGTAGTGTCGTAACACTGGTTTCCAATTGTCATTTAGTCGAGCCAGTTGGAAAAGCAACAAGGTATTGTCGAGTTCAACGCAAGAGAATACAAATAGAAGAACCAAACGTTGTTGCTTATTACAACAAGAATATAGGGTGTGTAGACAGAATGAATCAGAATATTAGTTATTACAGAGTCTGTGTTCGGTCCAAGAAATGGTGCGTTCCGTTTTTCATGTTCAGGCCTGATCCAGCCATTCAAACTTCCTGGATTCTGTCAAAGCTTCAGATGCAAACAAAATCAAACAAGCCGATTGTCAGTAGAAAATATTTATAAGACAATAAGCCTTTGACGACATAGCATTTACTTACAGAAATTGTGATGAATTAAGAAATGAGAAAAATAATTAAAACTTTTCATGAATGACGAACGAGGTATCGTGATAACCCCAGCTAAGCCTGGGCGGTTTCCTTGTAACAATTTAATCGTTGTAAAAAAATTCAAGGAGACAAAGTGTATGTCTGAAAAATTTAACCTTCGCTTCTTTTGAGTGCAGAGTCTTTTGATGAAATGGAATTCCTTATGTAAATCAATGATGTGTAACCCTTCAACCTTTGACTACCAGTAAAGCACGCTGCGTTAATGCAGCTAATTCTTTGCTTCTCGCAGGAAAAACGAAAACTTCTTTTGCCCACGAAGTAGGTTTTTCCCAAGGATGGATCTGTTTTGACATGGTGTAATGATAAAAATTCCATAACTGAAAAGCCCAAATACAGTAATAACGGTGGACAAATCACTGCCCTGTCCTTAACATCGCTAACCATTTTTGACACAGTTGGGCCCTGTCACGTGACAAACATGATTCTGGATCTTCATGTAGGCAGAAATTAATGACCTCATCAAAGGAAAACAAAGCCAATTAGTTTGCATAATGAATTTATCTGAATTGCTGTCTGAACAGGAAGCTGGAACTCAACGAATCACATAAAAATCATGAGAAGGATTACGTTTGGCTTTGAACCTGATGACAGCATGATGCATTACACTGAGTCACGATCAATGATTCAATAACGACGTGGTTGCTTAAGAAAGAACAAGAACTTCTTCAGAAAGATATGAAATAAACTAGTTATGAAAAAGTAGTGTTCAAAAAAATCAATCGAACAGAAAGGCTACATGGGAACGAGGCTGTGATGAATACAAAACACAGCGCTGATAAAATAACAAAGACAAAGTAGATTCATTTGTGCAAGGTGTGAATTGTGAACATATTTCCTTGATGATCAAACTAATGGGAAATGTAATGAATTTGCGATGAAGCCTGGCAGAAAATTGGAAGTCAAAAAAAAAGTGAACCAAAACACCTGTGCATGTTGAGTCTCTGGGCCCCTTGTCAGGTTTTGGAATTTTAATGTCACTTTTTTTTTTGGTTTTAACGTCATATTTCCCCAGTAACTGGGGCTCAGACGGTGCCCTTCACAGGGACTAGGATTTGGCAGCGAGGAATTTCTTGGCCTGATGCCCTTCCTGGCGCCAACCACTGGCTTTTTCTTTTGTGAATTTCCAAAGTCGCCGGCTTGGGGAATCGAACCCGGAATTCTTGGTTACTATTTTCTGAGCTTAATGGGCTAAATCGAAAGGAAAATGAAATACCAAATGCTGAAGAGAGTAGGGAATTTTGGAGTGGAATATGGAGTGAAAATAAAGAGCATAACAAAATTGCTGAATGATTATTAGCATTAAAACAAGAGAGTATTTACAGAAAACAAGAAGGTTTAGTAATTACAAAGGAGGAAGTATTAAAGCAGTGTCGCAAGATTCCAAACTGGAAGGCAACCGGAAGAGATGGGGTCAAGGGATATTGGATAAAGAGATTGTTTTCCTTGCACGAGAGAATCATCATCATCCTGTGCCGAGCCGATAGGCGTTGGCGATCATGCTCCTCCACATCTTTTTGTCTCCAGTAGCTTGAATGGTCTTACTATTCTTGGGTGTTCCAATCCATGATGTACCATACTGGCGCAAAAGGAATATAAAAGGAGACACGACAAAGTTGCACAGATGGTCCACTGGAAGAATTGCTATGATCGAAAACCTGAGATTGTAGTTGAAAATGCTGATCATAAGATCCTATGGGATATGATGATTCAGTGCGAAAATAAGATTAAGGAAAGGAAACCGGACATAGTCATCATTGATAGTAGAGAAAGGTCTGTAATAATTATTGACATAGCGGTACCAGGGGATAAAAGGATATCTGAAGCAGAAAAATTTAAGGTTGAAAATGTCATGATCTCAGACTGGAAATTAAGCGACTCTGGAATCTGAGCAAAGTTATGGTGGTACCAATTATTGTTGGAGCGCTAGGTCGTGTTTCAAAGATATTTCCAAGCTTCATAAAGGATATTGGAATCGATCTTGGGGCATATCCTGTTCAAAAAAACTGCTATACTAGGGACAGCTACAATAATAAGAAAAGTATTAGAATGCTAAAGTGTGAGAGAAATTATGAGGAACCTTTAGTTATTGGTAATAACCAGCTTTCGTATTAGATGCGGTATCACATCTGCTTGTGCTTTAAGCTACTAGTGTAATAATAATAAAATAAATAAATAAATAACAAAAGACAAACTGTTGAAACACGTATACAAACCTGAATGTGACAAGTTATATTCGATCGAAAAAGAGGCTAATAAGTTTCAAAGGGAAATAGGATTACAAATGGAGAGTACTGTACTGAAAATGAAAATCCATGCCAATTGCAAAGAAAGTGAAATGTCTAAAAGAAACAGTAAAGAAACAAATTATGATTAACATGAAAGAGAGATGGAAAGAGAAACCGCTACATGGATAGTACCCTGGGAGGATTGACAAAGCAGATGTTGACAAAGAATTGACATTTAAATGGTTACAAAGCTCAAGATTGAAAACGGATACAGAAGGTTTGGTGATAGCTGCACAATATCAAAGTTTAGCAACACGATATTATCTGCACAAAACTATCAAAAATGGAACTGACCCAAATGTAGATTATGCCATGAATTTGATGAAATTGTGGAGCATATTGTATCAGGCTGTCCTGTCCTAGTAGAAAAGGAATATTTAGGACGACATGATAAGGCTCTCACTTATATTCACTGGAAGATTTGTAAATACTACCAGATTTAAGTCAGTAACAAATGGTATAAACATAAACCAACTAAAGTTACCGAAGGAAATTATGTTACAGTATTGTGGAATATGGCTATTAACACAGACAAAGAATTCCGAGCAAACAGGCTATCGTAATCAAAGATAAATCAAAGAGTTTATGTACTTTAATTGATATGGCTGTGAAAGCAGAAAGAAATGTTGCGACAAAAGAGATTGAGAAGATTGTAAACTACAAAGACCTCGAAATAGAAGTAAGCAAAATGTGGAACACTAAAACAACTTTCATTCCAGTTGTAATAGGAGCTCTTGGGCTTGTTAGAAAAGAAATAAATCGATATGTTGAACAAATACCTGGTTATATTAGAATCGAAGAACTGCAGAAAACGGCCCTTTTTGGAACTGCACATTTACTAAGAAGAACTCTATCCATGACTTAGCCTCAGGATCACAGCTTGATCCCGGCATATTCAAAGTATTGAGGTACACAAACATTGTAAAGCATGTTTTTTCATAATAATAATAAAAATAATAATAATAATAATAATAAACGTCCTGAGTATGACGTTAAAATCCATTCTCCCACTGCCATCCTCCTACTGCCTTGTGGGGTAACCCTTGGTTGGGAAAGGTTAGGAGAAGGTAACTCTGAATCCAAATCCCCGTGCACAGCCTACCCAGTTGTCAGTACCCGAAAAGTGTCTCAACTGATGGGTTAAACAGTGAACCCAATGGCTTTGTCAACAAAAGAAGGAAATGTCTTTATTGATGGCGAAGGCTGGGTGGAACAAAGCTACTGAGGAGGCAAACTCAGCCAAACCTTTTAATATCGTTATGGAAAAGACATCAAAAAGAATTTCATTTTCGCATCGGACGTCACGCGGTTTACCAAAGTACGCGTCCCTCATCGTGCAACCAGGATGAGATCAGAAAGTCAGCTACTGAACGCAAACTTCCCGAATCAAATGTATTAGAAGATTCCCACGAAGAGCCCACCGCTCAAAGAAGCCTTCTCAATGCAAACATCAAAATTCCGCCAAAAGGAACTTGACAAAATTGGCCACGGAAGCATACAAAGAAGTATTAGCAAGCTAAACTAGATCCTAGAGAAACAGCTACAACGAAAGCGACAAATACCATCTAGAGAACTAAGTACCCTATTGACAGAGCTACTTGGATGCTAATAAACTAGCAGCTGCTGGAAGAGGTACAGAAAGAAATCGAAGACTAGCTAATGATAAACTTAAAGAGTTTGAAGATAAAGTAAGGCAAAATCTTTAAATACCTGAAATAGAGCAAGAGGAACTGAGCCCGTGGAACAACTAACTTGACCCGGGTATCCCAGCTATAACCGATAATGCTGAGACTATTGTTGACGGAAATAATAACTCCAATGAAGAAAACTTTATGGAATATGAGCAAGTGATAACTGAGATGAAAGACAACATCTTGAGAAAGTGGGAAGTATTTAAAGAAGAAGACATGGCTTAACGTTCTCTGATACCTAAGATGAAGAATGACAAAAAAGCGAAGAAGATAATTCAACCAGCGAATAAAGCAATCGATCAGATTAAGCTTTGCCGGTTTTAGCCTAACTGAACTCAACCAGCTAATTTATGCAAGTGCAGCCGTCATTACCGATGAACTTGGTCTCAAACCTCGAAAGATGACCACCAACAGGAAGATAAAATCACCTGCCTGAAAACTGAAGATTGAGAAAGATATTGAAACAAAGAAAAAGGAATTTCCCATGCTCTCCGAAGACGAATTTCACTCGGGAACCTTTTTAGAAAAGGCTCCCGAGTGAAGGAACGTAAGATCAGGAATATAGAAAGGAAATATAACTTCCTAAGAAATCAAAACTTTACTGAAATAAAAGAAATAATTAAACAACAAATTCAAGGGAAAGCTCAGAGAATCCGTAGATTTGAAAAAGGAAGTAAATTTTACAGGCAAAACAAGACCTTTAAAGAAGACACTAAGAGATTTTACCGTGAACTTGGAAAGAAATCAATCAAGGTCAATGAAGCACAAGAAATGCAGGACGTCGAAGAATTTTGGAGTAAAATTTGGGAGGACATCAAAACCCATAATAGCAAAGCCCTATGATACATTATTAAATCGAAAAAAATATGTGATACTGAAATAAGGGAAATCAAAGATCAAGAAAAATTATTCGAAAATCAAGAACAACAAATATGTATAGAAATCACAAAAGAAGAAGCTGTACTTGCAATTATGAAATCTAGCAACTGGAAACCACCAGAAACGATGGAATAGCCAATGTTTGGCTGAAGAACCTCACCAGCGTACATGACAAATTAACAACAGCCTATAATGACATCTTAAAACATCACAAAAAAGCACTTGACTGCCTGATTGAAGGTTTGACATATCTACTTCATAAAACCGAAGAACCCAAAAGTCCAAAGAACTATAGTCCAACTACGTGCTTCTTACCAATAATGTACAAAATCTTATCATCCATCCTTACTGAAAGAACATTTACATTTCTTGAAGAGAATGAGCTATTACCAACTGAACAGTAAGGATGTGAAAGAGGAAGTTACGATGTAAAGACCAACTACTGATAAATAAGATGATCCTAGAAAATTGCAGGAGAAATAAAAGAAACTTATCCCCAGCTTTGATTGATTATAAGAAAGCATTCGATAGTGTACCACACTCATGGATTATTAAGTGCCTGAAGATGTTCAAAATAAACCCAACAATAGTTAAGCTCATAAGTGCAAGTATGAAGAAATGGGAAACAATCCTGCATTGGATGACCTGAAAGCATACGCTTTAAATGATGAACAACTCAAGAAACTGCTAGACATTGGGAAAACATTCATTGGTGATATAAAGATGGAGGTTGGACTGGACAAAAACGCGAAAGCAACCTTCATCAACGAGAAACTAATGAAAACATCTAACATTATTCTCAATCAAAACACCACGATAAAGTAATTGCACTAAGAAGGAACGTATAAATATCTTGGAATAAATGTTGGTTATGGAATTCAACACCGTCACTTAACGGTTAATGCAACCGCACCGTAACCAGGACGTTCCGGATAAAGTTCCCCGGGCCTTTGGAACTTCACACATACAAAAAAATGATTGCAGTAGTTTTCCTTAAATACAAATAATGTGTGCAGCAATTTATAGAGAAGCCGTGGCTTAATGGTTAGTGCAGTTGCACAGTAACCAAGGAGTTCCGGGCTCGATTTTCCGAGCAAGCGAGGAGAATATGGAAGTTTACAAAAGAAAAAACCATTGGTCGGCGTTAGAAAGGGCATCGAAAGAAAGACCAATAAATTATTCACCAAATCCAAGTCCCTATGAAGGGCAGCCTGTCTGAGCCTTAGTTACTGGGAAAATTGACGTTAAAACCAAAATAAAAAAAGTGGAATTCAACACTCAAAGATGAAGGACAAGATCCGAAAAGAGCATTACAGAAGTATAAGAATGGTCCTTAAACGTGAATTGAATGACATCAACAAGATCGAAGCGATTAACACCGTAGCCATACCAGTCGTAACGTACAGCTCTAATATCATCAATTGGACAGCTGAAGATATCACGAATCTGGACAGAAAAACGAGAAAGCTCCTTACTAAAAAATGAATGCATCACCCTAAGTCAGATGTAGACCGAATATATTTAACAAGATCATCTGGTGGAAGAGGATTGCTTTAAGTTGAAACAACTTACAAGACAGCAACTATTGATCTGGCAATATATTTAGACAAATCCAATGATTCATTTCTTAAGTTAGTTAATCTACACAAAGATAGAAAGAAGTCTTACTTGATAAAGAGTTATGCTATCAAATTCAAAGAAGAGCTGAATGTAAAGGAAATTGCAGAAAAGAACAATGAGTCAGCAACTAAGCTCTCTAAACCCTGAAGAAATGGGAAAGTAAAGCTCTGCACGGGCAGTATTCATCAAGAATCAAAGACGCTGATGTTGACTACAAGCAAACAAACGACTAGCTGAAAGGAACAAATCTGAAAACGGAAACTGAAGGCCTTATAATTGGAGCTCAAGACCAGAGTTAAACCACCCGATTGTACCATCATAGAACGTCAAAGACGGAATAAATCCACTCTGCCTTATGTAGCCAGGGATTGGATCCTGCGCTAATGGTGAAGAAAAAAGAATTGCAAAGAAAAATTAGAGAAAATTGTAATAATAATAAATCCGCTTGGGCACGAAATACCAGGTGGTAGCTGGCGCGGTAAATACAGCCCCTGGGCAGTAAGGTTAAAATGCACTATATGTCAAATGAAAACAAGAAACAAATCATACCCCCTCATCCGTCGCGTGGGTTAACAAGGGACGCGTTTCTCAGGGAGAAAGCAGCCTCAAGTCGAAAAATATTCTACTAGGTCTAATTCTTCCCACAAAAAATAGTTTACATGGTCACCCACCCTTGGCCCTGAAGATTCACCACCAAAACAAAATTCCAAGGAAAACGAAAGAGATTGATAAAGCAAGAATATAAGGAAANGGTAGCTGGCGCGGTAAATACAGCCCCTGGGCAGTAAGGTTAAAATGCACTATATGTC
The DNA here is from genome assembly GCA_003991215.1 of Morbakka virulenta. Taxonomy (NCBI): domain Eukaryota; kingdom Metazoa; phylum Cnidaria; class Cubozoa; order Carybdeida; family Carukiidae; genus Morbakka; species Morbakka virulenta. The sequence continues at coordinate 1,094,356 of RDPX01000161.1, forward strand.
AAATGAAAACAAGAAACAAATCATACCCCCTCATCCGTCGCGTGGGTTAACAAGGGACGCGTTTCTCAGGGAGAAAGCAGCCTCAAGTCGAAAAATATTCTACTAGGTCTAATTCTTCCCACAAAAAATAGTTTACATGGTCACCCACCCTTGGCCCTGAAGATTCACCACCAAAACAAAATTCCAAGGAAAACGAAAGAGATTGATAAAGCAAGAATATAAGGAAATGATATATAATAAGCGCTGCTGTCAACATGTATTCTCTAAATAGAACTGAGACTCCAAGAACAGGATAACTGCAATCAATACATTAGCAATACCAGTTGTTACTTATAGTTTACATGTTATTAATTGGAATATGAATGAAATTAAAAGGTTAGATACGAAGATAAGGAAACATTAACGTGTAATAGAATTCACCATCCAAAATAAGATGTCGACCGGCTGTAAGTACCTTGAAACAAAGAAGGTCAGGACATGATCCAGCTTGAGCTGTCCTACAAAACATCTACTATTGTGCTGGCTGAATACCTTGGAAAGACTGACGATTGAATGCTGTAACTTGTATATTCTCATGAAAATTCGAAAAAGCTTCACTCTATTTCTGAACAATCGAATAAGTTCTTTAGAGAATTTGAATATGAAATTGAAAAAGTAAATGAAGAGCTTACACCCGCAGCCATACCAAAAAAAGACGCAACGAAAAGCAAAAGATTTGGGACTTGAACAGTTAGACCATACTTACTTACTTATCCTCTTCGAGTCATGGGCGGTTCATAAGGCTTGACAGCATCCTCCGCCATCTCTCTCTGTCTTTGGCTATGTTCCTAACTTCGTTCCATGTTTGCCATCCCAGGTCATTTCTTTCTGCTTCCGCACTCCTCCGCCATGTTGTTCGCGGGCGTCCTCTCTTTCTTTTCCCCTCTGGTGTCCATGTTAGGGCTACTCTACAGCTATCATTTTGTGGTTTCCTCAGAGTATGTCCAGTCCATCTCCATCTCCTACACCTTATGGGCTCTCCTACTGGATTGGTCTTCGTCCTAAGGTAGA
>RDPX01000161.1:1096752-1116921 GCA_003991215.1 Morbakka virulenta
CTCCTCTTCATCTGCATCATTTGTAGGGCTGTTGATCTGAATAATGGTGGCTTTTACATATTTTGAATTGAATCTAGCACTAATGATCCTCTCATTCACTGGATTCCACTTGATTAGGCATTTCCTAGTCTAAGGGCTCAACATGATTCCTACGCCTTTATGATGTTGTTCATCTGATCCAGAATACAGTACAGACTCTCCAGTGTTGACCTTCACTTCTCCAAAACCAGTCCATCTTGCTTCGCTTATGCCTAGTATCTGTAGATGGTATTTCCTCATTTCCCTTGCTATTATTGCAGCTTTTCCGGTGGTGTACATGGTTCTTACATTCCAACATCCTACATGGATGTATCTTTTTGGTGTTAGAAGTGATCTCATTCATGTCTTTCTCAGGTTGGAGACTTCCCGTAGGCTTTCGCCCCCAGCCGTCATATGCGTGTCTTCCCATCGGAGGTCATTATCTTCAGGGATTTCACACGACATGGTTCTGTGACCATAGGTTTTCATATTGTTTGCTGTCCAAGTTTCCGTAATCGGTGGTTGTTTTATGGGAAGGGATGATTGGTCCCTTGCCAAATCCTCCTCCTTTCTCATCCGGGCTTGGGACCGGCCATGGCTTAGTTAATTAGAATATAAGTGGCAACATAAACCTCTCCACGGATAGTTTGTGACGCGAAGTAAAAATACTGATGTTGATGAAAAAGTAACTCATCAGTAGCTGAGCAGCTCTTGACTGAAAGAGAAGACTGAGGGTTTTTATACTTGCTGCACAGGATCAGAGTCTGTTCACCCGTAATTACCAAGCAGATGCCCTTCATAACGGGGACGATACAAAATGCAGATTTTGCGAGAAAAATCTTGAATCTATTATTCACCTTGTCTCTGGATGCTCAATATTAACACCAAGTGAGGCATGACAGGGTTGGTCAATACTTGCATGGGAAAATATGCAAAGAGTACTCAATAGAAACTAGCACAAACTGGTACGAGCACCACCCTGAACCAGTCACCGAAGGTAACGATGTCACTATTGTATGGGATTCTCCTATCCACACAGATCAAAGAATTGTTTCGAATAGCATAGCTCACATTTTAAGTCGAGCCTTAAGTTTTTTAAAAAAACAACTTTTTAAAGTATTTCATCGTTGTTGATTATCGTGTTGTGAATTATTTTTGTATTAATTTTTCAAAAAAAATATTTTTATTTATATAAATTTCTGTATTACTTATGATAATGGGTTTTTTCTCCATTGATATTCGTATGCAGTCTCGTTCTGTGTTGTTTTTATTCATTTATATTTTATTTACTTCTTCACCTATGTACACCCAGTACATAACTTCACTTACCTTAGGTAACTGGTAGTTACCTGGTGCTTGATTTCATAATAGCATATCTAAAGAATTTTTCAACAATACTAATACTACTATTACTACTACTTCTACTACTACTACTGCTACTACTACTACTACTACTACTACTACTACTACTACTACTACTACTACTACTACTACTACTACTACTACTACTACTACTACTACTACTACTACTACTACTACTATTACTACTACTACTACTACTACTACTACTACTACTACCACCACTACTACTACTACTACTACTACTACTACTACTACTACTACTACTACTACCACTACCACCACTACTACTACTACTACTACTACTACTACTACTACTACTACTACTACTACTACTACTACTACTATTACTACTACTACTACTACTGCTACTACTACTACTACTACTATTACTAATACTATTACTACTACTACTACTACTACTACTACTTTTACTACTATTACTACTACTACTACTATTACTACTACTACTACTATTACTACTACTACTACTACTACTACTACTACTAATAATAATAAAGTCCTTGGTATTGACATTAAACTGCATCCGGTTGTGGAGTTTAGACGTGGGAGAATGAGGTTGTCCTTTGCCACAACTACCTTCAGGTCACCCTTAAGCAAGATGTAGTACCTGTTAGCTCTCCCCGAGACCAAGAAATACCGGGTTGGAATCCGGCGGGAGCTAATCTGCCTTCTGGATAGGGGGACTCTTTAGCTTTGGGCGGCAATCCCTCTTGTGATGGTGTCACAATAAAAACACCGTTGGTTGTGCACCTTAAAGCACAAACTCTCTTGAGTGCAATATCAAAACAAATAGTTGAAAACAATGGCCTGGATGGGGCTGGAATTTCATGTAAAGGTCTCTCGCCCGGCAGGTGCCCCTCGATTTGACAGCGGGGACCCGGTTGCTATCCTTCGACTGTGAGAACAAAGTGGTGTAAAGAAGTGAACGAGATTGTGATGGAATGTTTCTTAAGGAGCAAACCTCTTGGTATGGACGGTAATCCAATTCAAGGATACCACCAAAGATTCATGCATGAGTGGAGAGAACGTGGATTTTTTTGTTACTTAACAACGATTGTGTGACCAAGGAAGAGCTATCACAAAAATGCATGGCTATCGGAGTTGGAATTGGAAAATATTTGGAGGATGATTGATGAAGAAAACAACGAGGAGAATGAGGCCGTTTTAGGAGCCGAGGTGGGGCAATCAGAAAATGTCGAAAGTGGACCTGATGAGGGAAGTAACCATATCTTGCGTGAAGCATACTAGGATATTGGCAATCCGATTCCGAATGTTGAAACCTTGGACGAGGATGCACAACTGATTTTCGTTCAGCTACAGGAAATTATGATTGAAGGCAGATTTACCAGTGATATCTCTTTCAAGAGAGTTTATATAAAGAGTCTGAATAGTCTTACGTCTGGAGTAAACAGGATTATTTAGGTCACTGAAACAACAAATATAACCCAAACAAAAAATCTAATCAAAGTTGGGGTGTGTGGGTTGCAGATCAACTAGGTCTTAAAGCGTACAAAAGAGGGGAAAAACAAGACCTTTGGTGGAAGAAACTCATTGAAAGTGATATAAAACAGCTGAAAAGGATGTTAGTTTCCTAGAAAGATTAAAAAAGGCGGATAATCGAGATCGCTGAGAAGGCAAAGCTAAATTTGTGAAGGAAAAGTACCGAATAGAAGGGTAAGGGTTAACAACTGTGATTGAAAAAATAAAGCAAAGAATCCTCACCAAAGCTGCTAAAATTACTAGATAGGAGCAACTAATAGAGCTGTATAGGATAAATAGATTGTTTGATATTGATCAAAAGAAAGTCTACAATGTGTAAATGAGGAAACAGGGACAGTCGTATCCCAAATGCGGAGAAAAGTAAGACCTTATGGAGTGAGATATGAAGTGTAGAGAAAGAGCATAATAAGGAAGCTGATTGCTTGAAGAAAATGAAAGGAGAGGTGGGGAAGGTGAAGCAGAGAAATATATTGATTGATAAGAACCAAGTCAATAACCAATGCAGAAAGATGCCCAACTGGAAAGCACCGGGACACAATGGGGTGCAAGATGTTTGGATAAAGAGATTCATTAAGCTGCATAGCAGAATAGTTGAATGAAATGCTAGAAGGAAAGAAGGACATATCATCTTGGATGACATATGGTAGAACTATATTGTGTGAAATGATGCAGCCAAGGGAAATGGAGTTGATAATTTTAGACCAATTATTTGCTTACTTTGCGAATTTAATGACTGGTATAATTTCAGAGGAGATTTACTGCTTTCTAGAAAGCGAAAACTTACTCCCAGAGGAGCAAAAAGTAAAAAGCGTGCAAAAGAAAAAGCCAAGGGAGTGAAGACCAACTATTGATTGATAAGGCGATACTTAAAGATTGATCCTGAGATATGGAGCCGGAATTAATGAGTGGAAAGTAGAGGAATTGAAAAAAATTAAAAGAACAACACGAAAGACTTTAACTATGTACGGTGCTTTTCATCCAAAAAGTGATGTTTATCGACTGTATGTGAAACGAAGAGATGGTGGAAAAGGTTTGATTTGCATTGAAAATTGTGTGCAAGATGAGGAGACCAATTTGGGATTGCGTTGCGGGATTCAGAAGAAGAGCTTCTAAAAGGTGTAAAGAAAGTTGGTATCAGTAAGTCTGAAAACCTGATGGGGAAGGGAGAATTTAAAAGGAGTAACCAAAACAAGGTTAAAATGAAATAGCACAATAAAGGAATGTATGGACAGTTCGACCTTGAGATGAAAGATGAAATAAATAAGGGATTATCTTGCAAATGGGTTGTGCAAAGTGATATTAAAGTACAAACAGAGGCACTAATATTCACTGCCCAAGAACAAGCGTTAAGAACAAACTATGTCAAGCATAAGATCGACAAAACTAGTGAAAATCCACTGAGTAGGATGTGCGGGGAAAGAGGGAGAGCGAACAACATCTAATTTTCCAGTGTAAAAAAACTAGCCCAGCGGGAGAACAAAAGAAGGCACGACAAATTATTGTGGGACACGAATATCCAGTGCGACAACGTAATTGAGGCTAGAATACCTGACTTGGTATTAGTAAAGAAAAAGACGAAGTCGTGGATCATCACTGATGTTGCTGCTCCAGGAAAAAAATAGGTTGCATGACAAAGAAAATGAAAAATACCACAACCTATAGAGAGAATTGATAAGGCTGTGGAATGCATAAGGAAAGACTTCAATGGATGGATGAAAAAAATAGAGATTGAAGTAGATGTTGGGGTGGTACAAAAACCCAGCCTTTTGGGAACATCCGGGAAACCTCTTGGCCCTTGGCTGCTAGTTGTGGCTCCTTTAAGAGGTATTATTCAGCAAAAAAGAACAGCCTGTGCAAAATGCAAAATGAAGATAAAAATAATAATAATAATATATTGAAATAGATATCACTCGCAGCCAGGACCAGGAACCTTTACTCATCCCCCAAGCAGAAAAGGAAAATGATACCCAGGGGGCTAACGAAGGAGACAATAACATTAGAAAGACGCTATGCATAATAAGTGGGGTAAGTTATACTGACGAAGAAAAAGAGCAAATAAACAGGCTAGATGAGATACTAAATGAGGAGAGAAAAAGCTAGGCATCAGTGCGAGAGGTTGATAAAAACAAACTAAATTTAGAAGTGTAAAAAGTCAACCAACTTTTACAAAACAAACAAATAGATGACATAACCAAAATGAATGATTTGATTTATGCTGGTGCTGTGTTTGTTGCAGAAAAGCTCAGATTATTTAAAGAAAAGACCAAGGAATCAAAAACGGCTTGGGAGCGTTGTTTAGAGCAACAAATCAGAAACCTGAATCAGAATAACATAGAATGAAAGGACTGAAGAAAATAAAACTGTAAATCGGAAGCAAATTGATAGATTGAAATGAAGATATCGATTGGGGGTGGGCGGGGGGGGGAGAGCACTGTATAAATGAAAATAAGGAAGCAAATTATAACCAAAAAGGGAAAACTGTAAAGATACTGAAATAGGATCAATCAATACAACCTAAACCGCACCTTATAAAACAATAAAGGGAGATTTTACTAACAACTGAATAGGCAAATGGATGACAGAGAGCAAGAGCAAACGAATGCAGAAGAGACGAAAAGGTGTTCGAGTGATATCTGGAATAACACAAAAGAACATCAAAAAGATGACAAATGATTTAAGGATTTGAGAGAAGACCTTAGCAATAGAGAGCAGCAGGAAGATTTAAGTATCGAATGTGAAAATTCGAAAGTCGTTCTCAGAAGATTAACTAACTGGAAAGCACCTGAACTAGATTGGTTTCGTATGGTCTGGTACAAGAGGTTTTCACCACTTCATCTTTAAGTGGCCACAAAGTTGAATGAAAACCTTGCAGCAGGTTTAAGTCTCAGACTGGATGACAAGACGGAGAACAGTTCTCGAACAAATGGACGTCATTAAAGGCAATATTGCTTGCAAGTACCGCCCGGTAACTTCCCTTGGATGAAGAAAATATTGAGGGGTATAATCGCAGAAGAGGTATGAACATCATTGGAAGAATGAGAGTTGATACCTGACGAATAAAAAGAGTGCTGAAAGGATCTCAGGGTACAAATGACCTGCTGTTCATAGATAAAAAGATTTTGCAGGAAGTAAAGGCGAAGCGGAAAAGTAATGTTATTGGTTGGATTGATTACTGCAAAGCATTTGAAATGATGCCTCACTCTTGGATCTTGGGATGCTTACAAATGTTTAAAGTTGCTGGTAATGTGTCATGCCAAGTAAAAAATTCAGTGAAGCCTTGGAAGGTAGAATTGTCTTCTGGAAAAGAGACCCTTTGAATTAATATTCGATAGGGAGTTTTTCAGGGAGATTCGTTCTATCCCTTACTCTTTGTCAGTGCATTGATTCCTCTTACTTTTTTGATCTTCAGAAAGTGCAAGAACAGTTACAACGTTTCTGGAACAAAGGATGCAATCCACCATTTAGCCTACATGTAAAACATGATTCATTAATTCAAACAGTCAAGTTATNGCCAAGTAAAAAATTCAGTGAAGCCTTGGAAGGTAGAATTGTCTTCTGGAAAAGAGACCCTTTGAATTAATATTCGATAGGGAGTTTTTCAGGGAGATTCGTTCTATCCCTTACTCTTTGTCAGTGCATTGATTCCTCTTACTTTTTTGATCTTCAGAAAGTGCAAGAACAGTTACAACGTTTCTGGAACAAAGGATGCAATCCACCATTTAGCCTACATGTAAAACATGATTCATTAATTCAAACAGTCAAGTTATTCGACTTAGATATCGGCATAAAATTTGGAATTGAGAAATGCGCAGTAATGATGACGAAAAGAGGGAAAATGTCAAATCCAAATGGAATAAAGCTACCGCTTGACAGTGTAATTAAGGCATTAAGTGCTGAGGAAGGATACAAATACGTGAAGCCGTGAAGCCTTAGAGAGCGATACAATTATGAAAAATAAGATGAGGCAAAAATCAGTAAAGAATACCTTTGTCGAGTAAGGAAAGTAATGGAAACCAAGTTAAACAGCAAGAACCTAATAAAAGGGGTTAACACCAGGGCAGTATTACTAATGAGATATTCTGCTACCTTCCTGTACTGGACAGTAGATAAGCTAATAGAAATGGACAGAAGAACCAGAAAACGTCTTGACTTGCAGAAAAGTCTCCATTAAAAGTATGGCGTTGAGAGACTCTATGAAGGAAGAGAAAACCCTAGAATGGGTCTTTTTCCTATGGAAGAGTGTGTTGAGAATTCAGTGCTAGGTTTGAGAGAGTATGATGAGAAAAGTAATGAAAAAATAAGAAGAGCATCAAAAGTTTGATATGAAGAATATGCGGAATATGCGATGACCTTAAAAATACAGCACCGCAGAAAGAGCTTGAAAGAAAAAACAATACATGGACGGTTCGTAAGGCAAACGAAGGATATAGCAGATGAAATGTCAAGGGCATGGCTCAGTAGTGGAACATTACAGCAAAAACCTAAATTATTCTTTACCGCTGCACAAGATCAACGTATTTCAATAAATTACATCAACAACGTAAGAGCAGATAAAACCCAGGAATGTAGTTTCTGTCATATGTCTGGACAAAAAGAAGAAACGGTAATGCATGTCATTTGTGATTGCATGAAACTTTCACAAAAAGAATACAAAAGGAGGCATGACTGGATAGCAACAGCAATCTACTGAGAATTATGCAAGCAGCTAGACTTCAAACATACTGATAAATGGTATGAACACAAATGAGCATCTGTCCTTGAAAACGAAAAAGCCAGTTGCTGTGGGACTTTGAAGTGCAGATGGATCAACATATAGAAGCTAGAAGGCCTGACGTTATCATTGTTGCCAAAGAAAATACATGTCAGATTGTGGATTTTGCAATGCCTGGAGATCACAGATTTGAAATGAAAGAAAGGTAAAAAAAGAAATAAATATAAAGATTTGGCAAAAGAACTAAAAGTGCTATGGAATAACAAAGTAACTGTTATTCCAATAGTTATTGGGGCAATAGAAACAGTTCCAAAGCCATTGAAAAATTGATTAGATCAAATTGGAATCCAAACAAAGATTGAAACCATGTGGAACACCGTGTTGTTGAACACAGCCAGAATCACAAGGAAAATCTTGGAGCTCTTAAGAGGCTTGTTGCTACTGGAACTTCAAGGAAAGTCAACCAAAAATCTTTTTGGTGTGAAATTAACTCTAATAATAATAATACTACTAATAATAATTTGGTCGGCAATCGTCCCATGAGAAGGAAAACTCAGAAAAATAAACCAGCCGCAGTTAAAAATTTCAGATTGACGTCTGGCGAGATATACCTGTGTCCCATGGTCAATATCGGATATTAAGCCTTGGTCGGTAGCAATCCTAGAGATGGCGTCTCGACACTGGTGGTTGTGCAACCTGAAATCCACTAATCGTCTAACGAGTGTTAAAATGCAAAATCAGATTAATGAAAATAACGGCGTTAATGGGACCGGGACTGTAAGTGAAGGCCCCACTCCCGGCAGATGTTCCCCGGTACAGCAGCGGGGATCTGGTCATTATCCTGCGACTGCTAGAATGAATTGGAGTAAAGGGATGAATAAGGTAGTCATGGAATGCTTTAAAAGAAGTAAAACGTTTGATGAAAATGAGAAACCTGTTGGAGGTCATAGTCAAAGAATATTTAGAGAATAGAGGGATAGGGATTTGGCCGAGTTAACGGAGCAACGTGTTTGTGATCAAGCAAGAGCCATTTGAATAAATGGGTGGTTGTCTGAATTAGAACTAGAATTGATAAGGAGAAAAGTAGAAGAAGAGTCCCAAGTGGGGATTTTTGAAATGGAGGAAGTTAATATAGATGAAAAGGCAACTAGTAAAGTTGAGGAGAATAGCTATGAACAAGGGAATATGACAGTGGACATAGAAGATGCATATGATATGGCAATAACTTATGGTGATATGAATGACGAGCCAAAGGAAATTGTGGATGACTTGAAGAAAATCATTGTAGAAAAGCGAAAAAGCGATGGAATTCTTTTTAAAGAGGCTGATAGGGAAACTACAAGACTTCAAACTGAGAGAGTGAATTCAACAATCAGATTTGTAAGAACTAAAAACATCACGGAAACAAATAATCTGATTAATGCTGCAAGTGTGTGGGTTGCTGAACAGATGAGATTAAATAAATTTCAACCTAGGCAAAATGAAAAACCAAAGTGGAAGCGTAGAATCGAAGGAGACATTAAAAGGCTTAAGCATGATATTAACTTGCTTGATAGACAGTCGAAAGGGGAGCTAGGGCCAAAGAAAAAACGAAAACTTAAGGATTTAAAAGAAAAGTATAGGGTGAACAGGAAAAGGAAATAAGACCGTTAATGAAGAACTCAAACAAAGGCTTCTTGCAAAAAGTGCCAAGATCAAAGGATACGAACAAAGAATAACACAATTTAGACAGAATAGGATCTTTAATGTTGATTAGAAAAAGATATACACAGAGTTGAATGGAGGTGGTTCCGGGTCAACAGATGTACCAGATTCTGAGGAAAGCATAAAGTTTTGGGGTGATATTTGGAGTGTTAAAAAAACAACACAACAAGGAAGCCTATTGGCTAAATCATTTAAAAGAAGATATAAATGAAGAACAACAACTGCAAGACGAATTGACTATAACTGTAGACAAAGTCAAAAAGCAGTTAAGAAAAACGATAAATTGGAAAGTTCCAGGGACAGATAATGTCCAGGGATTCTGGATTAAAAGTCTTACCAACCTCCACAAAAGAATAGCTGAGCAATTGAATGAGATTGTTACGGCAGTTTGTAATTTGCCTGAGTGGATGACTTATGGCCGTACGCCAGAAAGATCCATCAAAAGGTAATGCAGTGGACAATTATCGCCCGATAACTTGTCTACCGCTAATGTTGAAATTATTGACTGGCGTGATAGCTGAAGAAATGTATAAGTACCTTAATGAGGGAGATCTATGGCTGGAAGAACGAAAAGGTTGTAGACGTACGAGTAGAGGGACGAAAGATCAACTGTTGATAGACAAACGGTCTTAAAAGACACAAATTTAGCTACGGAGTGGGTGGATTTTAAGAAAAGCTTCTGATTTTGTCCCCCATAGCTGGATTATAGAGTGCATGGAAATGTTTGGTATTGGAGAGAATGCGAGAAAGTTTTTAGAGAAAACCATAACCCAGTGGAAACTATCATTAACGTTGAATGGAGAAAATCTTGGGGATGTAATAGTTAACAGAGGTATCTTTCAAGGGGATAGCTTATCGCCTTTACTCTTTGTGTTAAGTATGATCCCAATGTCGTGGATTCTAAGGAAAGTGAAGGCAGGTTATGACTGGGGAAAGAAGAATTTAATGTAAATCACCTTCTCTTCATGGACGACCTTAAATTGTACGGTTTAAGTGAAGAACAGATTGATTCACTTGTGCCGACTGTCCATGCATTCAGAACGGATATTGGGATGGAATTAGGAATTCGAAAGTGTGGTGTGCGAGTATTGAAGAGGGGGAAAATAGTTAAATGTGATGGTATAGAACTCCCAAATGGTGAAACTATGAAGGAAGTTAAACAGAACGGATGTACCTACCTCGGAGTAGTAGAACTTGATAAAATCAAATAAAAAGAGATAAAGGAGAAAACAATAAAGGAGTACAAAAGGTTTAGATTGATTCTGAAATCAAAACTTAATGGGCGGAACAAACTAACAGCAATCAACACACGGGCAGTCAACAATTTTCGATATGGTGCTGTTATAATAGATTGGAAACAAAGTTAATTGAAAAGGATAGACACAAAAACTAGGAAAACGATGACAAACTATAGAGCATTACACCCTAAGAGTGATGTTGACAGGTTGTATACGAAGAGGAGAGGAGGTGGAAGAGGGCTGAGTAAGGTGGAACTTGTAGTCAGAGGGGAAGAAAATGTTTGGGTTATTACGTCCGGAAAGATTGTTACTGAAGGCGCGATTACCACCAAAGAATTCAAAGAGCAAAAATCCGAAGAGCTCAAGCAAAAATGGATGGAAAAGGAGAAGTATGGACAATTCATTAGAGATTGTACTGAAAATGTTGATAAAGAGAAAATGTGGTATTGGTTATCTAAAAGTGACCTTTAAAGTTGAATGGAGGCTCTTGTACGTGCCGACCAAGAGCAGGCTATTAGAACAAAGTATATCAAGTGTAAAATCTGTGGGAAGAGAGAAGAGACAGGACAACACATAGTTAGTGGATGTGAAAAGCTTGCACAAAAAGAGTACAAGATAAGACACGACAAGGTTGCCAAGAAAGTCCATTGGGATCTTTGCAAGAAAAATGGACTGGAGCATCAAAAAAATTGGTATGAACATACTCCCGAAGGGGCTTTCGAAAATGATGATGTCAAACTTCTTTGGGATATCAATATACAGTGTGACAATATAATAGAGGCTAGAAAGCCAGACATTGTCTTAATTGATAAAAAAAGAAAAGTTGTATCATTGTGGATATTGCAGTTCCTGCGGATAGAAGAGTAGAGGAAAAGGAAAAAGAAGAAAGTTCAAGTAATGCCAATAGTAATAGGAGCCGTTGGAAGCGTAACAAAAGGATTTGAGAAGTGGTTTGAGAAGATTGATATTTATTCCATGTAATATTGCAGATGTGCAAAAAACTGCCTCACTAGAAACAGCCAGAATCCTAAGAAAAGTATTGGAGATGTAATGAAGGAGAAGGCCCCTTGCTAGCCCTTGGTCATTTGTTATGACCCGCCTTGTAAGAGTATCATGGTAATAAGATCAGCTCAAAGAAGAAAATAATGTAATAATAATAATAATAATAATAATAATAATGATAATAATGAGTCTAATTAGGGTATTGACATCAAACTGCATCCGGTTGTAGAGCTTTGACGTAGGAAAAAGAGGTTACGCTTAGCCACAACTACTTTCAGATCACCCCTGAGCAAGGTGTAGTACCTTTTAGCTGTCCCCGAGACCATAAAGTACCGGGCTGGCATCTGGCATAGGCTAGTCGGTCCCATGGGTAGAGGGCACTCTTTAGCTTTGGGTGGCGTTGGTCTCTGGTGACGGCTTCACGGTAAAAACACTTCTTTTGAGTGGAATGTCAAACCAAATACTTAAAAACAACGGCGTGAATGGTACTGGAGTTTCATGTGAAGGTCTCTCTCCAGGCAGGTGTACGCTGGCACAGCAGCGGGGACCCTGTCGTCATCCTACGATTGCTAGAATGGGATGGAATAAAGAGTTAAACATTGCTGTTATGGAGTGTTAATTTTTACGTAAACCGATGGATGAACAGAGATCTATTCAAGGATATAGAAAGCGTATGCATAATGTATGGAAAGAAAGGCAAGAACCTAACGTAACCAAACAAAGATTGGGTAATCAAGTAAGAATGATTCAATTAAATGATTGGCTTTCAGATCTTGAAATAGAAGAGGTAAAATGAGGGGTTTTAAGAAATGGAATTGAAGCCGAAGAAGTTGGATTGATGGAAAGGATGATTGAAAATGAGGAAGTGGTTAAAAATGTCGGCGAACGGAAACCTTGGACAAAGTCAATGAAGCCTTATTTGATCAATTAGACGAAGAATGTAGGGGGCTCAAACGAGTTGACAGGGGAAAAATTGAAAGATTATGTACAGAAAGTGAGTAGAGTTTTATCTAAAGTTAGAACTAATAACCTCACTGAGACCAATAATTTAATCAAAGTTTGCTCAACACTCGTTGGCCGAGAGTTTTGACTCAAGCCTTTTAGAGGATGAAATGCTAGGAAAGAACCATGGTGGAAACGAATGATCCAAGACTCGATCAATGAAATAAGAAGACACATTAGTATTCTTAATGCTGCTAGGAAAAATGAATTGAAAAGGACAAGAAAATTGAAGGAATTAGAAAAAAATCTAAAAAAAGAGAAGAAAGGATTGGGTATTGTAATAGAGGAACTAAAGCAAAGCCTCCAGGTCAAGTCTCTGAAAATAAACCATTACGAGCAGAAAATTGAACAATTCAGAATAAACAAATTGTTTCAGAATCACCAAAGAAAGGTGTATTCAGAGCTTAATGGCAAAAAATTTAGAAATAAAAAACTAGACGCTGGGGAAAGTAAGGCATTCTGGAATGGGATTTGGGACAAACTTGTCATTCACATTGGAAATGCAAAATGGTTTAAAGAAGTAAGGGAAGACGGGAGAAATGAAGTAAAACAAAATAACTCAGAAATCACAGTTGAAATAGTTACTAAACAATGCAAAAAGATGCGTAACTGGAAAAGTCCTGATCCAGATGGGATCCAAGGTTACGGGCTTGGGAACTGTACAGTACTTCACGAGAGATTAGCAGAACAAAGGAATGATCTGATGATTACTGATATTTACCACTGGAAAAACTGTCTTGTGCCAGAAAGACCGTGCGAAAGGCATAGCAGTGGACATCTATGGGCCAATTACGTGTCTACCATTAATGTGGAAAATCCTCACAGATATAGTCTCAAATTCGTTGTACGATTTCCTAGAGGTGAATATCAAATTACCCACAGAGCAAAAGGGATGTAGACGAAAATGCAGGGGGACGAAAGACCATTTTCTATTAATAAAATTATACTACGTCATTGCAAAAAGAGATACCAATTTAGGAATGGTCTGGATAAACTACAAGAAGACTTACGATATGATCCACACTCATGGATATTAGAAAATGGTAAAGGCTGAGGATAAAATTATTGAGTTTCATAGGAAATCGATGAAGAACTTCTGCTAGTCAGTTTTACGGTAATGTAAGCATTAAAAGAGGAATTTTCAAATGGTACAGCTTGTCCCCCCTACGTTTTGTCATATGCATGATACCTTTAAGTCAGGCAATGCGAAAAGTTAAAGCAAAGTACGTCCTTAAATCCTGTGAAGCTGTGAATCGCCTCCTTTTCATGGACGATCTGAAATTGCTCGGAAAGAATGAGAAGGAAATAGATAATTTGATCTCTGCAGTCCAAATATTTAGTAATGACATTAAAATGGAATTTGGTATTAAAATATGTGGAGTGTTGGTCATGGATAGAGGATCAGTTGACAGAAGTAAAAGTAATGGAATATCACTACCAACAGGAGAAATAACCAAAGTAATTGGTCAAAATGGAAATAAATATCTTGGAGTCTTGGAATTTGACGGGAAAAAAAAGAGACATTATTAAATGTTTCAAACAGGAAGACTGAGGTTAGTTTGCAAGAATAAGCTTCGTTGAAGAAAAAAATTAGGACAGTAAATACCTAGGCGGTTTCGCTATAGAGATATGGTGCAGGAATTTTGGATTGACGAGTAAATGAGTTAGACGATATGGAAGACGAAATGGAAACGAGAACGAGAATGATACTAACAATCAATAAGGAATTTCATCCAATAAGTGACAAAGATCGACTGCATGTTTCCAGGAGAAAAGGAGCAAGAAGGTTAATAAGGTGCAAAGGATGTGTCATAGCTGAATAAAACAACCTTGGTTGGTATGTCGATCAGCAAACTGAGCCACTGTTAAATGCTATCAAAAGGAATGGGATAACAAAGACTGAATCCTAATGACTATAAGAAGAGAGAAAAGACCACAGTCTGAACTCCTGGAAAGACAAAAAAACGTACCGGGAATTTGTTAGAGAATTGGAAGAAAAGGATGTTAACAATTCTTGGAAATGGCAAAAGCTGTGTGATTTTAAAGGGTCTACCGATGTATTAATATGTAGTGTCCAAGAGCAAGTCATAAGAACGAAAAGCATCAAGCATTTCATAGATAAGACTAGAGAATCACCTTTTTGCAGGATGTGTGGTGAGAGAAATAAATCTGTTTACCATATAATTAGTGAGTGTACTGTGTTGGCAAGAAAAGAATATCTAAAGCGTCACAATGACATTTGCAAATATATACACTGGAAATTGTGTAAAAACTTTTATCTTGAAGCAATTACGAGATGGTATGAAAACGAACCCCCAGGGAGTGATGGAGAATGACTCATGTAAGATAATGTGGGATTTTGTAATACAATGTGATAGAAAAATGATAGCGAGAAAACCAGACATTGTTGTAGTAGATAAGAGTAAAAAAGAGACAAAATTTATATATTTCGCAATATAAAATGGTAACCCTAAGAACTACACCTCCATAACGTGCCTAACAACAACCTATAAACTGCTAACTTATGTTCTTACCGACAGAACTTACACTCACATGGAGGACCATGACATCTTTCCCGTTGAACAAAAGAGTTGTAGGAAAGGCTCTTACGGCTGTAAAGACCAGCTATTGATCAATAAAATGATATTAGAAAATGCTAAGTCGAACCACAAACATTTAAGTACGGCATGGATAGGCTAAAAAGGCGTTTGATAATGTCCCCTTCCTTGGATCTTAGATTGTTTAAAACTGTTAAAATCACTTCCATTTTGATTAATTTTCTAAAAACGTCNCCTGGATATGTTAGGGTGCTAGAAAAAGAACAGGAGAAAGTTAATAAGTACAAATCTCTAAGAGATGAGATTGCTTGACTGTGGAAAATGAAGAAGGTTGAAATTATCCCTGTGATCTTGGGTGTATTGGGAACTACCTCGAAAAACGTTGAAAACTACATTAAATAAATTGGAATAACAAGGTATTAGAACATGCTCAAAAAACAGCAATGCTAGGTATAGCCCGAATCCTACGGTTGGTTCTAGGGCGTTAAAGCTACAGACGAAAGGGTTATGACTGCTTAGATGGCAGGTAGCTATCTGGAATCACATCAATAACAACCGAAGCAAATGAGAACTAAAGATTTGTGAGAAAACATATCAAACATAATAATAATAATAATAATAGCCATTGATCACCTTGTCTCCCGTTGCTTGAAATTAACACCAGGAGAGTATAAAAACTGCCACGACCGGGTTGGACAATACCTCCATTAGAAGAGATGCAAACACTTCTCTTTAGAGACAAATAGGAACTGGTACCAGCACCACCCAGAACCAGTTACTGAGGGACAAGATTTCGCTATCTTATGGGATTTCCCAATCCACACAGATCGCACAATACAGACTAACCGTCCTGATGCTGTCATCAAGGAGAAGAAAAACAACACTTGCCTTCTCATTGACATGAGTGTGCCATGTCAATGAGAAGTGTTTGAAAGACTCGCAAAATACAAGGACTTAGAGATCGAAATCGAAAGGAAGTGGCATCTGAAAACTGAGACTATCCCGGTTGTAGTTGGTGCCTTGGGCCTCATGAAGAAAGGTACTAGCCAATATCTCGAGAAAATACCAGGAGATCCTTCACTGGAAGAAATCCAAAAAATAGGATTAAATAAAATTGCTCACATATTAAGGAGGTCACTTACGATCTGAATTATCTTCAACGAGAATTATTTTTTTATTAATCATAATGTCGTATTTCTTATACATGTTTTTATATCTAATTTATACTTCTTTTATAAGCCCTTTTCCACCTGTTTTTATACTTTAGACAAATATACTTTTTAAATTACATTTTTATAAATATTTTTTGTACCTTACTTTACCTTAAACATCAAAACTCCTGATCTCCTTCACCCTAGGCCACTGGTTCTGACCCTGTGTTTGATCTCAAAATGCAATTTCAAAGTAATTTTTACAAACCAGACGTAAATCATACCTTCTCGTCCGTCGCTCGAGACAAAAAGGGACCCATCCCTCAGAGCTAGGCCAGCCTGAGGTCGAAAAGTCTGCTACTGAATCTAACTCTTCCCCTAACAAAGGACAGCATAGTCACCAGGAAGGAAGGAATCCCACCCCTGATCCTGCTAGATCATCACCAAAGAGCACTCGAAAGAAGAAAAGGAAAAGATAGACAAGGGAAGAGTACAAGAACCTTAAGTATTGCTTTTATTTTGCACTTGAAAATCTAGAGACAGATAACACTGAAGATACTTTTATCTTCTGGGAAACGCATAATAATTGAAAATCTTAATGCTAATAAACTGGCAAATGTCAGAAGGTATATTATGCTCGAAAACAAATTGACAGATTATGAACTTTCTCAGATTAAATAAAAGGTTTCAAATGATGTTAGAATGAATATCAAAAGAGAGCTTGAATGTGATATACAGGATAACACAAAGAAAATTGATCTTGATGTTGATGTAGTTGATAGAAGTGGAGGTGAAGTTTAAGGCCAAGATGCTGGCAATAGAAATCAGGAGATGGAAATGAAAGGTTGCAGGAGCCGAATGATGAAGGATTGCAGGAAGTAAATCCAAAAGAACTGGAGGCAATGAGAACAGACGTCTTGGAGGAATTTTCTATAGCACAGCACACTGATATTAACGACAGAGACCCACTAATTAAGATTCGCCACTCTTCCAAATATAAACATATCTTCACGTTAGGAAATATTAGCTCAGATCTAACTGCGAGAAAAGTACTTCAACAAAAGTGTGGTTTTAAGACTAAACGAAAAAGAACTAACGCTGAGAAACCGAATAAACGAAAGTGGCAAGTAAAAATTGATAAGGAAATCGAGGAGTACTGAAAAGAAATCTCTATATTAGAAGAAATGCAAAAAGATAAAGAATTAAGATCTGCAAAGGCTCAAAAAGTAATAAGGAAATTCCAGCCATCAAGGAAGAGCTAAAACAAAGACTCCAAGTTAAGACCCATTGTTTACGCAGGTTCCTTTAACGCAATCCGTTCCATAGACAAAACAAAATATGTGAAACTGATACCAAAACGTTAAATTATTGTGAAATTGGTAAATCGGAGCTCTGTGTGGATGGAATACCACCGGAAGAAGAGATTCGTAGTTTTTGGAATAACATCTGGGGAAATGACAAAAGGTTTAATGAAAATCCCGTATCGTTAGAACATCTACAAGATTCCACTAAAGGCATTCCCGAACAAATATGCCAGAACTTGACTGTTGAAGAAATTATAATGGCTCTCAAAAAATCCCACAAGTGGAAATCTTCGGGTGTTAATCAAATCCCCAACTTTTGACTTGACACTATCCATGCAGCGCACTCGAAACTAGCTCACAACTTTAACCGAATATTAACAGAAGAAGACTCGACACCTGAATGGTTCTATCTCGCCACAACTTACCTACTTTTTTACTGTCTCTTTTCTCATCAACTTGGCTGCAGACTTTTTGCCATTGCTCTGTAGAAGACGCTCTTCCTCTAAGTGTTTCTTAACTGAAAATTTGTATAGTTCATTAATCTCTTGATTTTTAGACAACTTTAATATCGAGCGTTCTACTAGCTGACATGCTTTAAAAATATCGGGTGGTAACGAGAGTCTGGTGCCTAGTTTATTTGTCAGCAGGAACAGATGTCGCGTATTTGCACCTTGATGTACTGTAGATTTAACCACCTTTTAACGTATTCAATCACAATCGAGTCGTGGTTTTGTTTGACCCATGTAAAAGAGAAATCGTATGTTGAATGTCTCCAACGGATCTTGTTATAGATATATTTAACGATGACATCAATTTTGTTTTTGGGGTGTAATGGTGTGGTGTGAATGTTTTCAACATCTTTTCTGAGATAAGTTTCCAGTTAGTTTTCAGCAATTTCAAGGTTCATGCTCATTGTAAATTGATAATAATAATAATAATAACAATTACAATAATAATAACAACAATAACAGTAATAATAACAACAATAACAGTAATAATAACAATTATAATGACAATAACAATAATAATAATAAATCCGCATAGACTCGAAATTCCAGGCAGCGACTGGCGTGGAATATCCAGCTCCTTGGCAGTAAGGCTAAAACGCAATAAACAGGCAAATGTCAGAAGGTATATTATGCGCGAAAAGAAATTGACAGATGTTGAACTTGAATATGATACACAGGATAATACAAAGAAAATTGATCTTGATGTAATTGATGGAGGTGGAGGTGAAATTGAAGGCCAGGATGTTGGCGATAGAAATCAGAAGGTGGAAAAGGAAAGGTTGCAGGAACCGAATGATGAAGAATTGCAGGACGTAAATCCAGAAGAACTGGAGGCAATGAGAACAGACATTTTGGAGGAATTTTCTATAGTACGGCACACTGATATCATCGGACCCACTTCCTAAGATTCGTCACTTTTTCAAATACAAACATATCTTCAAGGTAGGAAATATTGCACTACATGAAGTCTGTAACGAGCTTAGTCCAGATCTGACTGCGATAAACCAACTTATTTATGCAACGGGTAAAGTACTTCAACAAAAAAGAGGTGTTCAGACCAAAAGAAAAAGAACTAACGCTAAGAAACCGAATAAACCAAAGTAGCAGATAAAAATTGATAAGGAAATTGAGCAGTACCGAAAAGAAATCTCTATATTAGAAGAAATGGAAAAATATAAAGAATTAAGGTCTGGAAAGGCTAAAAAAGTAACAAGGAAATACAAAATTGAAAACAAAAATCATATGCCCAATATTAAGGAAGAGCTAAAACAAAAACTCTAAGTAAAGGCCCAACGTTCATGCAGATTGGTTAAACGCAATAAGTTCTACCGGCAAAACAAAATATTCGAAACTGATACCAAAAAGTTTTATCGTGAAATTGGTAAATCTAAGATCTGTGTGGATGAAATACCACTGAAAGAAGAGGTTCGTAGCTTTTGGAATAACATCTGGGGAAATGAAAATACCGTATGGTTAGAGCTTCTACAAGATTCCACTGAAGGCATTCCCGAACAAACATGGGAGAACTTGACCGTTAAAGAAATTGTAAAGGCTCTCAAGAAATCTCACAAGTGGAAATCTCTGGGTATTGATCAAATCCCCAACTTTTGGCTCAACACTCTTCATGCAGCACACCCGAGACTAGCTCACAATTTTAACGGAATATTAACAGAACCACACTCAACACCTGAATAGTTCTGTCTCGGCACAACTTACCTACTTGCTAAAAATAATGATACTGGTAACCCTAAGAACTACACCTCCATAACGTGCCTAACAACAACCTATAAACTGCTAACTTATGTTCTTACCGAGAGAACTTACACTCACATGGAGGACCATGACATCTTTCCCGTTGAACAAAAGAGTTGTAGGAAAGGCTCTTACGGCTGTAAAGACCAGCTATTGATCAATAAAATGATATTAGAAAATGCTAAGTCGAACCACAAACATTTAAGTACGGCATGGATAGGCTAAAAAGGCGTTTGATAATGTCCCCTTCCTTGGATCTTAGATTGTTTAAAACTGTTAAAATCACTTACATTTTGATTAATTTTCTAAAAACGTCGATGACTTTATGAAAAACCAA
>RDPX01000161.1:1121651-1160840 GCA_003991215.1 Morbakka virulenta
TGGTAGGCAGCTGCAAGTTGAGTCCAAATTGATTTTTGGAAAGAATAATGGAGCTACCGTAAGCGTGGCGCTTACAGGCAGGTCAAGCCACTGGCGTATGTATTTAGAGACCAGGTTGTCGAGATTTTCTGCCACCCAAGTCTTAGAAACATTTGAAACAGTAAGGTGCCAGGAAACCTTTGGGAGGGCAAATTCACTATAGAGACGCAGTTTGTGTTTTGGATGGATAGGTAAGGAATCAATTTGTTTGAGAAGATCTAGTAAAACAGACAGAAGCTGGGATTTGTGAGACTGATTGGTCATTTCAAAGTCTAGTAACGTCCAAGATACTTAAAGGCATCCCCGATGGCTACAGGAGGTACAGTTTCATTATTAACAAAAAGTTTAGGTTGAAATTGAAGAGATCTTGTAGTGAATTTTTTAATTCCAAATGTGGCACATTTATCAACCCTTATGATCATGCTGGCCCATTGACACCATCGAGTAAAACAGTTTAAAAGAAGCTGGTTCTCTCTTCCCCCACTTGTAATGATCAGCGTCATCTGCGAACTGAAACCAGTGTACAGGATTGAACATGCAATCATTCTTATCGTGAGGTGAAAAACCAAGTTGCTTGTACTTTTCAGCCCTAATATAATGAATAAATGTGTTAAAACACATATTAAAGAGTAGTGGACTAAAATAATAATAATAATAATAATAATAATAATAATGATAGTAATATAACAAGTGATAATTGTTAAGTGATAAATGAACCTTCGAAATTGATAACGGAATGAGAATTACTGATAAGGACTGCATCAGAGATGCGAAAAATGATACTAATGAACAGGGTCTATACTAGGGAAAATTAGACTTAATCCAATGAGATAAAGAACAAATCTGATTTGCTTTTATGATGTGTGTATATGTATATATTCACACACATCATAATATATATACACATATCATTTGTAATTAACAATATCAGTTGCACTCACAAAGTGGCACTCATAGACCACCTGAAAACCCGTGCTAATAAATTAGTTGCAATATACCTCAGGAATGTGGGCACCATACCGGAGTTTACAGATAAACTGAATGCAGTGGGAAAAACTGTCGGTTATATATTTGGAGTAGCTTCAAAAAGTCAAATGGAAGCAGGAGACAGAAAACAAGTAAAAGAAACTGGCGAGGGAGAATTGGAAATAAAAGAGCTAAGACAAGGGATTACGAGAGTAAGTAACGAACTTTATAGGAGAAAAATTGAGAGAAGGGCTTTAAGGAAGGAGAAAGTCATTATCTTTAGCATTAAAGGGAAGGTGAATGATGCTTATGTGGGTTCAAATAAACTGAGGATGGAAAGGGAGCAGTGGCTTGATAAGTTTCAATACAAGAAGATCAGGATGAAGAAATACTTTGAAAGGAGATCGAGTCCATGACAACATCATGTATTAGCGAAATCAGACAAGTTTCTTTAAGGCGCTAGAAGGAAATGATGCTTGAGAGGATAAAATGCTTGATATGGAGAAATTTGTGGACTTCTGGGGAGGCATCTGGGAAAGAAAAGTGAGAAAGCTAGGCATGCCATAAATGAAAGAAGTGAAAAGAGAGCAAAGCGAGGAGGTAAACGTGGTAGAAGACTTGGATATTAAAAATGAGAATCTCCGGAAAGAAATAAGGAAAAAGAAGAATTGGAGACTTAGGCAAATTTTGTACCTGCTCAAAAGGCTTTGGTCAACTCATTTGTCTTGATAAAATTGAATAATAACTTAATACCAATGTGGTGGCCAAAAAGAAGAACAGTCCTTATACTAAAAACTAACAATCTGAGTGATAAAAAGAACTATCGACCAATCAACTGCAAAAATACCTATTACAAGTTGCCAACAGGTATTCTTGGAAAGTACATGAGAAAATACGCTGTAGTGAATAGTATTTGGGACAAAGGCCAGTTGGAAAGATTCTAAGGTGTATTGGGGACAGTCGATCAGCTCATAATTGATAGATGCATAATGTAGGAAGTGAAACAATATCACTGGCGTCTTGGTGTTGCTTTATATAATTATAAGAAGGAGTGTAAGAAGGCTCCTCACGACTGGATGATACGCGTCTACGAATGAATAGGAATTCCAAAATCATAATAATAATAATATGCCTTAACTCGATACCGAGCAAAAACTAACTAAATTATATATAGATGATGATAGATTATAAAATACATTAGATAAAAACAATATGCTGTCGATTACGTTTCTCTCTTCTACGCTCATATTTCTCAAAGCGCATTTCATTTAACCTAACACAAACCATTTGAATTTTTGAGCGCCATAAAGGACAATCAATTGCAATGCCAATCATCATCCAAATCCACCAATCTAAGTAAATATTTGCAATTATCTTTATACCTCAATTTCGGTCGACCAACAGATCTCGAGCCATCAGCAAGTTCTCCAAATAGGACCATTTTCGCTGCTCTTTCGTCATCCATACGACCGACGTGCCCGAGCCAACGCAATCTACTTTTAGCGAGAAGAACTTCGATATCATCAACATTAGCTCTGCTCAGGACTTGCTCATTGCTGATGAAATCACTCCATTTAATTTTTAAAATCGTACGGAGATGACGCTGCTGAAAAGTACGCAACTTGCTGATTTCATGGGAATAAAGTGTCCATGTTTCACTACCATATAAAAGGATCGGTAAGAGACATTGCTTGTAGACTGCCATTTTTGTTGCAACTGAAAGATCATGGTTGTCGAACACACGGTTTCTAAGTCTACCAAAAGCACTGGATGTGGCTTGGATTCTGGCTGTTATTTCCACTTTCACAAGTACAGTCTTTGGAAACAAAACTCCCGAGATATTTGAAGCGATCTACGTTTGCCAAAAGAGCTTCGTCAACAAAGAAAATAATTTCAGGTCCCATACAAAGTACGTCTGTTTTGCTAGCATTAATATGCAGACCAAAACGTTTTGCTGCAGCGTTATAAGCAGTGAGAAGCGCCTGAAGACCAGGACCAGAGTCACTCATGATCGCAATATCATCAGCATATTGTGCTTCACGGATGAACTCGTAAAATACTTTTGCTTTGGCTTTCAGTCGCCGTAAGTCGAAGAATTTTCCATTAGTACGAAATCTGACCAAGATCGAGTGGTTGTGCTTGATATCTTTGAAGGCAATCAGTAGTAAAACAGCTGCATAAAATCCAAACAGAGTTGGTGCCAGTTTACAGCCCTGCTTGACTCCACTATTGTAATCAAAGAGATTGGATAGTTCACCATCAATAATTAAACGGGCTTTAACGTTGGTGTAGAGAAGCTTAATAAGCTTGATAAGTTTCGGAGGGCAGCCAATCTTTTTCAAAACAGAGAAGAGTAATGGACGATTGACGGTATCAAATGCTTTCGTAAAATCTATGAAAGCAATGTACAGGTTACGACGTTGTTCTCTACTTTTCTCCATTAGTTGCCGTACGGTAAATATTCCATCGATAGTACCACGCCCTGCGCCATATCCTTGCTGAGATTCCGGATAAACATTACTCGCCAAGGTGGATAATCTTTGCAATATCATATCGGCAATCAACTTCCCAACGATACTTAGTAGAGATATCCCTCTAATTGCCACATTGACTGCGATCACCCTTTTTGAACAGGATTGCAATGTTGGGATTTACAAGATCAGAGGGGATCAATTCTGTGATCCAGAAGATATTGAAGATGGTCAAGAGGTAGTTCTTCAGAGATTGTCCTCCATGTATAATGATCTCTGGAAGGATACCATCTGGTCCCGGGCTTTTTCCTGGTTTAATATTTTTGATAGCTTTGTCCAATTCCTCTTCAGTAAACGGTTCGTCAAGAGTTTCAACGATAGGCATCTGTTCGAGTTCATCTAACACATCATGATCAGCTTCTGTTTCGATGTTTAACAAGTCTGAAAAATGCTCAACCCAGCGATCTTTGATATCTTTGTCGGATGACAAAAGTTGCCCATCCTTGGAACAGATCTGGTGTGTATTTTTAGATCTTGGACCATACACTTCACGCAAAGTACTGTAGAACTCTCTCAAGTTATTCTGCTGATAAAAGTTCTCCGCCTGAATTGCTTTGTTTGTAAACCAATCATTTTTAATCTGTCTAACAAGCTTTTGTATTTCCCTCTTATTTTGGTGCCTGTCCTTGAGGAGTGCGTTTATCTCAACATCGTTTTCATCAAACCAATCATTACTCGTCCTTTTGTTTTTACCAAAGACGAGGGCAGCGGCATTTTGAAGACATTCTTTCAGTTTATCCCAGTCGTAAACGGGGTTGGTTAATTGTTCTTCAAGATAACTTTGTAACTGGTCTATTTGATCAGGGCTCACTTTTATGGTAGGTCTAGCAGGTGGTTTTTTCCCTTTCTTTTTGCGCTTCAAGGAAAACGAGCATTTACATACAAGTAATCTGTGATCGGAAAAACAGTCAGCAGAAAGGTTGGCTTTGGTAACATCGATACATTGTCTTGCAAGATTGTTCGCAAGTACATGGTCGAGCTGGTGCCAATGTTTGGATCTCATATGTTGCCAAGTGACTTTAAGTGAGTCGCGGAGCTGAAACATTGATCCCATGATGGTGAGACTGTTTTGTGTACAAAAGTCAAGGAGCATCAGACCATTAGAATTCATACGACCGACACCATGTTTACCTAGTACATCAGGCCATAAACTCCAGTCACAACCAACACGTGCATTGAAATCACCGAGAACAATAACATGGTCGTTTTTGTTTGTTCTGATTGCATTTAACAGTTGGCTGTAAAACAACTCCTTCTCTTCTTGAGAACGTTGCATCGTAGGACCATAGACACTGACAATTTTAAGGTAATTTCCAGACTTCAGTTGAAGTCTTAGAGACATGAGTCTGTCAGAAATGTGTGACATGTCAAGAGTAACATTGGACAAAGTATTCGAGATGGCAAAACCTACTCCGGCTTCCTTTTTTGTTCCACCACTCCAGTAGAAAGTGTAATCTTTACAATTAGACTCCCTGTGCCTTCTCTTCTGACTTCACTGATAGCGCATATGTCGATGTTTGCACTTCTGAGTTCTTTTGAGATGATTGCTGTAGCTCTTTCTGGGCGGATAGAGTCTGTGTTATCGTTAGTGGTTCTGACATTCCAAGCTCCGAGAGATAATTTTTGATTACGTGACGGATTTCGCTTATTTTTCACCACCAACGTCGATTGTGGCGCATCAGTTTCCCCAGATGCGGTAGTATTATCATCAACAACATTCAAAACTATCATTTATATTCATTTAACTTAGTAGGCCACCCCAGATGGAGACGACACTGTTTGGGGTTAGAACAATGTCCCTTGGAAGGAAAACCTTACTGGTACAACGGCAAAGTAAAGCTAAGACAGCTGTGAAGGATAAACCTGCTGCAAAATTTAGCCAGAGTTACCACCGATTTGATTGATAAAACTGCCAAGTGCCAGAAATACTGCCGAGTTGACTGGTAGATCTGCCATGCCAGAATTTATGCTGAGTTAACAAACAAGACTGCCGTGTCGTGTCCATGACGGGGGGAGCTAAGGATGTACTAACACTTGCTCAAGGTGTGCATCCAAGCTAGTGGAGGGAAGGAGGCGCTATACTTCTCCGTTCTGTAGCGTGACCCAGGTCAGGCTCCAGCCACTGCCCACAAAATCAGTAATGTTACTTATAGAACAACTTATGGATGAATATCTCCCCTTCATTCAATATTACTACAGGACCAATATGGAATGAAGGAGAGAAGGTGGCTTGGCGAAGGATAGAAATGCCGTGCCGATTCCTTTAGCATGACAATTATTCACCAGTAGGGTTTTGTATTTCTAAAATACCTATGTGTAAACTATAGCAGCAGAGCAAAGCCTGCAGAAATGGAGAGCCAGGAAATAGAACAGTGCAAAGAACACACAATTTTTTTTGTGGATGCCCTGAAACAGTAACAAGAAAGTCATAAAGTGCTGAAGGATGTCAATGAAATAATAGTACAAGCTAGTCACTAGACAGGAGCTTCCTATGGATTGTCGAAATGCGCCGCGAGTGTATTTGAACATGGCAAGATGATGGAAGGAAAGGGGTTACGAGTATTGGAAGAAAGAATGAAAGCGGTAGATTCAGATGAGAATAAAAATTACAGATTCCTTGGAATTAAACAAGCAGATGGGATAAAGTCAAAAATAGTTTTCCAGGGAATCAATGAGGAAGTAAGTAAGGGTGAAAATTCCCGTGAACACAGAGTTGAACGAGGTTAATTTTACATTTTCAATAAATGCAAAACTAATACCCGTTGCAGCCTACCCAATGAACATTTGCAAATTTAACAATGGCGAGCTTAATTAACTAGATCAAGTGAAAAAGAAAGAACTACGCGCGAATAATATCCTGGAAGACAGGCGAGTAACGAGAGACTATCTCAGTTGAGAAGAAGGTAGAAAAGGACTCAGGCCAATGAAAAATGTGTACAAGGAGACTCGCCTGTGTGTGGCTTGCTACATGTTTAAATTAAAGAGGCAATGGATGAAAGCTGCTTGGAGAAAGGAACAAATGAAAGAAGAAAATCGCATCATTGCAGAGTGTTTGGTCCTCATGCAGGAAGTTGGAGTTACATTGACATTTGAAGATGAAAACATAAAACGAGATTACGAGTTGGTCGAGACAGTATGGAAACCAACAAGGAGAAAAGTCAAAAACACACTAAGAAGGGGTGTAGAATGTAGAAGAATGACGAAAGAACAGCAAAGCAAGTTGCTTAGAGAAAAGGAATGGGAGTGCCACCTCTGGCTAAAGTAGAACTTACACCCACGCAACACATCTGCGATAGTGGATATGCTGCAGTAGATGATTGGTTGAAACAAAGTCGTGGAAGGTGACGAGAGGGTTGATAGATGATCGAAGGTACAGTGTATGCTTTGAGCAAAATGAAACCTTAAAGCACTTGGTCGAATTATGTCAAGTATTGGCAAACAGTGAATATTTATCAAGATACAACAACGCTCTGATGATATTCGCAACTAGGGTTTGTTCCCGGGAATCCCGGAACCAAGAAATTCCCGGGAAATGGACAAAAACCTGGGAACGGGAAAACCGGGAAATGGAAACCGGGACTGGATACGGTATCGATTATAAAAAAACTGCTGTTATTTTGGTTTCTCAGCAGAACATTAATTATACAGAGACCAGATTGCGTTGTATAATTGTATTTCATACAATTTACAAAGCTAAAATCTATTTATAATATATTATATTATATTTAATATAATCGGATGTATGAGTAAGAAAAACTCTAACTTTACAGAACTCAGAGTTTTTCTTACTCATACATCCGATTATATGATTGCTTCTACGTTTTAATGTGGTAGAGCACTGTTGTTGATGACATTTCATATGCATTTGTTAATATAATCATATTTAGAAATAACTCTCAGGTTGCACTTGTAGTATGAATTGCATTGAAATTAAAATTTTGATTGCTGACATCACACTTGAGCTCTCTTGTGAGTCCTGTCACAGTTCAGAAAATCATGTTAAAACAAGTCTTGAATTGGGTCATGATTAAGCAACAAAACTCAATACCAATTATTAATACTCTGATGTCATTACATTTTTCAAGTTCAGACGTGTTATTACTCAAATTAGTGATTATGAAACCAATCAGTTCAGAAATTATAAAAAGGACTGTCTCCAGTAGTTTGATCATTTGTTGCTCAGCTCTCAAGAGATTCACTATGGAATCAAGAAGCAATGCATCTCCAGCTTGGAGGCGTTTTACAAGAGAAGGAAGTGATTTTGCAAGATGTAGGAAATGCAATGCTCTGATAAAGACAAAAGGAGGGGGCACAAGTGGATTGATGAAGCATATGAAATTACACCAGGACCAGGACTCCGAAGCTGCACCTTCAAAACAGACAACTTGCCAGCCAGGCCCTCCACCAGTGTAAGTATAATAATTTTATTTTAGATTTTTTTGTGCAGTAAAAAATAATTGTTTCTTTAATGTCTCATAAGTCATGACTGAATTTTGGTCTTTTGGGTGCTTTTTACTTGGATCAAATATTAATTGCATTCAGAGTACTATACCATATGTACCACACCATAAATCACTCAATAATTTGTAAATCACAATACACTTCTTTTTGACAACATTTACTTATGAAGAAGTCAATATGACTCGGATAGAGATTTCTATACACAGACATATTTATTAATTCTTGTGATTCTCATTGTGTAATTGTTCTCTTGTAGGGAGAAGGTGGACCTGAAAAAGGGACTAAGAGGCAGACTTTGATGACAACATTTATAGGCAAGGAGACTCTTCCAGAAATCCTTGCAAAATTGGCAGCTGTTGATGGATTTTCCGTAAATTTCCGTAAAGCCAGTTCATCAGAAAATCCTTGTTAAGAGATGGATTTTCAACTCCTAAAGGAAGGACACATGCTATGAGTCTCATTGGTCAATATGCTCTGTAAGTACGAAAGAACATTACCGCAGATTTAAAAGAAGTAGTAAAATCTGGGCAGTGGTTCTCCATTGCTCTTGATGAATGGACCAGTATTGCCAACAAACACTTTCTAAACATAAATGTGCATGGATCTAATGGAAAACTGTACAATTTAGGACTGTTTCGAATCACAGGATCAATTACCTCAGAAAGAGCGGTTGAAACAGTTCATGACAGCTTGGAAATATTTGGGCTGAACTTCAACAATGACATAGTAAGTTCTGTAACAGATGGTGCTTCTGTGATGACAAAATTTGGAAGGCTTGCCCCAACTGAGCCTCAGCTGTACTACACCCATGGTATACACTTAGCAGTTTGTGATATTCTGTATAAAAAGCAAGGGGCCTATTTCCACTGAAGATGATGTCAGTCATACTGAGGAGCAAGGTTCTCCAGAAACTGATGCTAGTGACAATGAAGAAGATGACCTTGAAGATGAAGAGAATTCACCAGACATGGGCACTGCTGATTTTGAATTCCACGAACTTGACATTGATGAACCTCAATTGGACTTGAAATGGATTGATGTAATTAACAAAGTCCGGAAAGAATGCAAGGCATTCAGAAAAAGTGCATTGAAAAGTAAAATCCTTCAAGAATATGTAAAAAAGCAGCATGGAAGAGAGTTCAAGCAAATTGTTGATGTAAAAGTTAGATGGAATAGTATGGAGGCTATGCTTTCACGATGCGCTCATGTTCATCCCTGTCTATGCATAGCCTATGTGGATCTGAAGATCAAATCAGAAATTAGTGATGTTAATTACAACTGATTGAAAGTATTTCAGACCCTGACACCTGTGAAGCTTGCCAATGATGCTCTGTGTAGAAGAGATTGCACCCTGATCACCGCAGAAGGTGTACTGCGCTTCCTTTTTGAACATCTCAGAAAGCAGGACACATCGTTTAGCTTGCAAATGCTGGAGGCACTCAGACGTAGAGTATCCCAAAGACGCAACAAAGTTCTAGTTTCTTTGCTTCTGTATCTGTACAATCCAACTAGTGTACACAGTGCTGCTGAGGACGACTTTTTCGAATTGTCCTCAAAAACTGCAATGTTGAAGCTGGGTCGTGATTTACTAAAGAGATTATGTTATTGAAAGTGATGACGAAGACATGGAAGTGCCTCCCAACTCAGAGCAAATTGATGATGACATTGATGAGTCTGAGGAGCAGTCCCTTGAAGAACAGTTACAAAAGTTCATAAATAATCCATGGAAAAACAGGAGTGAGTGCGCCACAGGACCAGTGTAAATCACTGAATTCAGAATTTAAAATATTTGAGAGCACACACAAAAGGACATACAATCTACAGTTTCTGTATGATGCACTGTTAAGTATCGCGCCTTCTTCCGTTGAAGCAGAGAGGACTTTTCCTCAGCTGGAACGTTTGCTTGTAAAATAAGGTCAAAATTGTCTGATAGAAATCTCAGTAACCTATTTTTGAAGAAACATTTTCTCAAGAAGTAGCTGTTCATGTCGTGATTCGTTGAAGTTGCAATGAAGATTAATAAGAGTCTAGCTGTTTTAATTTAGCAAATTTTGTCATGATAGAATCAGGCTATCTGAGAATCATGTTTTTCATTTTTTATATCTATGAGAAAAATTCAGACAATGTAATGTAATGCATATTTGCACTGTAATTTGTCCTAACTGAGATATTTTATATGTCAATACCAGGCATATCTAACAATGTACAATGTTGGATTAAGTGTTAAAGGGTAAATAAATATACAACTTTGACTTTACGAAGGCATCAATCTTGTTTATTCTATTGAAGTATGAGTTTCTGAAACTTAACCGAGACCAGGGATTCCCGGGAGTCCCGGTTCTGGACTTGCAAATTCCTGGTTTCCCGGTTTTCTGAAAAACCGGAAAATAAGCAATCCCTATTCGCAACTGTATGCACAAAAGAAAACCACATCAGATAGGATACGGTGTGGTGCAAGGAAAGATGGGAACGAGGAACGATTTTAGAGAACGACAAAGCGAAAGTTGTTTGAGATTCCACTTCCAAAAAACTATGACGGCAAGGAGACCAGATTTAATCCTTGAAAGCAAAAAAGGAAAACCAATATTGATATGCGACATGACCTGTCCTCAACAACAAAGCTTAGAAACGAAACGACTAAAGAAACTGACTAAATACCGAAAACTGACATTCGAGATGAGAATACATGGTACTGGTGATACTGATAATAATTGGAGCCCTCGGTGGTGGCTCACAAAAGGCGATAAGTGAACTTTTGAAATTGGTAATGGAACGAGAATTGGTGATTAGGGCTGTATCAGAGACAAAAAACGATACCAATGAACAGCGAGAGTTATGTCAGGCTTAACCCGATTTATTTTTATATACGTATATATATATATATATATATACACACGTATATTTATGTCACTTGTAACTAACAATATTTGTTGCTTGTTTGTTTTGGCTTATTTTAGCTATCTAACTGAGAATAATAACAATAAAAGCTGTTAAATTAACATCATTCTGGAAAGAATTTGCCATTATAATCTTATATTAGGCTGAAATCACTTGGTTTTGGGTGTTTCCTTTCAGACAACACACCCACACGCTTTGTAGTCTCCTGTCTCATAATATGTATTAATCTCTGGCCAGAGGATTGCGTGCATTTACTTAAGTTAGACACAGAAACTAAAACAGTTTTTCTAACACGGTACTTCCTATATACTGTATTCGCAATCCTTTCCTTAACCACCTTGCACAACATAGTGACATAAAAAAAAAGAGACTGTAAAGGATGATCAGGTGAAATGCGAAGTGGACCGTAAGCACATTTGACAATGGAGATAGAAAGATGAAAAGTTGGATAGGCTGGAAGACCAGTAACCTGGAGTTAGCAAAAAGTAGCAGTTGGATGGCGCAGAACAGCATGTTACTAATGGAAGTACTGAAGAAAACTTGCTACAGTGGATATTTCAACGACGCAGCAATGGCATACATATCCCAAGGAAAGTAAGCAAGATAAATGAAACAGAGCTAGAAGAAACTGAGAAAAAAAGTCCCACTGTGTGTCATTTAAGGCCAATTGGCTAATAACGTTCCAGGCACAGTATGGACTAATTTTTCGTAGTAACACAGCACAAGCTCAGATATACCTACACAAGCAGCTGATTGATAAAACACTCCGGCACAATACTCAAGGTAAAAACGCCTTTGTCAGAAAGTGAACTGTGGTCTCAGAAAGATCATTCCCATGAACGAAACAATATGGAACAGTATGGCTAGAAACACAACAGAAGAAAAGGACCCATACTTAACTGAAAGACAATTGGTCACTAAAAAGCAAAAGTTGCTTAAAAGCAACTGGAGATGGAAAAAGTTTTTTTTGTCTAAAGGTAAGGGCGAAGAGAAGCAATTAAAAAACAGTAACACAACCAATGCGTTCGAAGAACGATTCGTTAAGCCAGCAATTATGCTGTAACTCACTCGAAACTTTTCTTCGGGTGAACAGTTTGGGGTTCACATCTAGATTATATGTTATTCTAAATGTTATTCGTCAGATTGCTGTTATGATCATACCTGCTGGCGGAACAGGGTTCAGGCTCTTTAAGGTGGGATAAAACAATTATTATCATTATTACCAATAGTTTTTGCAAATGTCCGACAATTGGTTTGCTGTTAGCGAACATATTAGCTGACTTTACAAAGCACATAAAAGTTCCTATCAAGACAGCAAATGATACAATGGGTTTTAGTTGCTAGAAAGAACACCCCTAGCAGAGGTAATTCTGTAAACTGTTCAAATATTTTCATTTTTACGAATAGTAAAAAATGAGTTTGCCATTAACGATTTGCTACATACCACAAAACTTATTACACTCACTCCCAAAAAGCCCCCTTTAAAAGTTCTTGAAAGCTATAAACAGAGATAAACCTTAAAAGAGAATTTTCAGTATATATATATATATATACACTATTACGCTCCCTTACGAAAGTTTGGTTGAGCACTCTCTCTGAGATTCGGGGTATGTTGCTTGCGTAATGCGGAGCTCACTGCGCTTGCGTAGTTTGAGCACTCTGACAGGATCCCACAGTAACTCTTTAGGCTGTGTTTGCTCCGGCAACATGGTCAGAGTTATGTCTCNAAGTTCTTGAAAGCAATAAACAGAGATAAACATTAAAAGAGAATTTTCAGTATATATATATATATATACACTATTACGCTCCCTTACGAAAGTTTGGTTGAGCACTCTCTCTGAGATTCGGGGTATGTTGCTTGCGTAATGCGGAGCTCACTGCGCTTGCGTAGTTTGAGCACTCTGACAGGATCCCACAGTAACTCTTTAGGCTGTGTTTGCTCCGGCAACATGGTCAGAGTTATGTCTCAGAAGCTGTGCTGCACTGTCTGCAGATTGAGTACACACACACACACATACATATATATATATATATATATTTGTATAATATTGTGTTTTCGTATCAAAAAGTGCTCAATACATATAGCAGAGCAATATATATATATATACAACGTCGCTTTCAGCAACCATTTCAAATGGAAGGGAGGCAATAAATCAAGCTCAAAGTGAGGGCCTATCTTGCTGTTAAAATTTTTATTATGCAGTAACGATTGCTGTAATCTTTATTTATTCATTAAGTATACACAAGGTTGCACAAGTTCAATAAACGGCTCTCAGCTTAGTATTTAATATCTATCTGTTTTTCTTCGTTTTGCAGGATTCAAAACTTTAAAGCTGTGGAGGACAAAACGTATTACAACTAGGGAAACAAGAAAAAAAACGTGCAAAACAAAAATTAAGAGGGCGCAGAAAATTGGGTGAAAACGCCACAATTGCATACGGCAGGCAGATTACACGACCAAGCGATAGCAACAATTTAATTGCCAAAGAATTTATCCCATTTTTTACACTTTTGTTAATCTTATCTCGCAGAATTTTTCAACATGCAAGTTCTAAAAATACACTACCAAAACACAAATGACGGGCAATTTCATTTGAGAAATCTATTTTAAAAAGTCCCCACTGACACATGTATATAAAAGAAATACACTCTTCCTAAAACAAACCACAAAATAACGCCTATAACTTCTCTTTATGTGACCAGCGCCTGAGAGCAATTCATAAAAGTAATATTCATATCCTTTAAATGTCAATTAACCCAAGATAATTGTTAAAGCTCCAAAATACTCTAGTGTAAAATTGTCCCTCTCCCATGGGAGAGTCAAAGTCCAGGATGAAATAATAGAATTTAATAGTATGCATGCTATTTCAGCTTACCAATTAAAACAAAACCTAAAAACTTGAGAAGATTTACAAATAACTTTAATAT
This sequence comes from Morbakka virulenta, assembly GCA_003991215.1. Lineage (NCBI taxonomy): Eukaryota > Metazoa > Cnidaria > Cubozoa > Carybdeida > Carukiidae > Morbakka > Morbakka virulenta. The sequence continues at coordinate 1,135,475 of RDPX01000161.1, forward strand.
TAAACAAAAACCAACAAAAACTACTAATTATTGTTACGAATACCTCATCAGAGTAATTATGTCATCAATTCAGCCACAAAGTAATTGCTGCAATTAGGAGTAATTCAGTTTTTAATTTTTCCCCTGTACAGCTGGTTGGCATGCATTCATTGACAAGCTAATTATTTTACAAATTGAGTAGAGATCCAAATATTAATGTTACCTGAATCAAAATGGGACTTTCATGCCACCGCTGGCTATTGCTGGACAAAGGAAAAAGTCGCTGTCAAGAGATATAAAAATAATGCTACTTGCTTAAACCCCAAATCACAGGAAGGAGTGGGTAGTGGTGTAAAAATTAACAAGTAAAATATATATGATAAAAAGAAGAATGCTTTTCACACTCAAAAGGAGACAATAACGATCTTCTACTCTGGTAAACATTGGCGCACTTCAAGAAAATTTTGAAAAACAAAAATCACGGTATCCAGTAGAAAAGCAGAGGCCTCATGATCATTTAACTGTAAAATGAAAGACCTAAAGAGTGAGGGGGAAAAGTAAGTAAAAGTTGGCCTAAAAGTTGAGCAAAAAGCATGCAATACACAATGATTGGCAACATAAGGATCTCTTCCTCAGTCCTCTCACTCGAAAGGCAACTCATCCTTGCATGGTCTAAGCCAGCATCAAACCAACCAAGAAAATATTATAAATGGTACGGAAATGAGGTTCTAAAACCGACCAACAACGACAAACTGTCTAAAGGTATCTTAGCCCAAACCAGTGGTTAAAGATACTAAACGGTATCGAATTTTGTAACACTAACAGTATTAATTTTTGTGGACTAAAATACTCTTCAGAACCTTGCCTTGAATATCTAATACTGGATATGGGCTAAATGGGTCTCGGTTACTTTGAACGTAAAACAACACAGTTGGATTTCCTTTACACATTTGACCATACAGGACTAAATGAGAAACGAATTTTCTGTTGTCAAGTATAGTTTATTCATACGTTGATGTTATTAAGCGTAAGAGTAATACCGACTATTACTCGTCTGTACGGGAATCTCCTGCTACGTAACGATATCTCGATTTCATATCGAGGTGTACATAAAATTATTTCTGTGGTGTGTTTTTCACTAATAATCTTCCATTACAAAGTATCGAGAGAACACCATCAATTTTTCGACATCTTTAACACTGACAACTACTTGCCCTTTCTCCCGGTATACAGTTTGTAACTTCTAATGCCTTTGGAGTAACAAGGCCTGAAGCTCAGTTGTAAGCAAGGCTAAAAAAGCTATTGGTGGAACTGTTTAATAAGGCACGTGGTGGAACAAAGTATATTGGACTCTCTATTATCAATCAACCATCTGCCTGGGGGGGGGGTCAACACACTCCACCCATCACCGAAAGCCCCTTTGAAATCATTTTAACTTTATTACTGTTTGTACTCTTTGTACATGGGATACACAACAACAAATATAAGGACAAACAAAAGAAGGGGAACTTTCTTATTTCTAACACAACTACTGTAAACAACTCCCTTTTAATATAAGGGTATTACTTCTTCAATTTAACATTTTCTGATTAATTAAAAACCACAATTTTTTCACAACCAATTATCATATGGTGGGTAACAGATATATTTTTCCTTTAAAAATCAGAATTTCAAAACGGCCATTCTTGTGTAAACCCGCATCACAGTCCATGATGAATATTAACATTCAGTGTAATTTAGTAAACCTCCTAACTTAGAAATAACTGCGGCACTTGGTGAATTCACGGGCATGTTCAAAGACATGATCCTACCGGTTTTTTTGCAGAGGTGGAGCGAAAGCAGCTCTGGTGTCACACATTGATCCAAAGTCAGTTACAACAGGCCCCAGACCATTCCCCATCACCCCAACTGAATATACTAAAACGTGTCTCAACAACCACCCTGTATAAACATTGCGTGGACTTCACTGGAATGCAGGTTAGGCCCATATCCGTACAATTGGATCAAAATCCTCCTTGATAACAACCGTGAGATCAAGTGCACGTAAGCTTTATAAAAATTTATTGACAATTACCATCAACAATACCATTATAAATACATATTACACCATTAGATGAATGTGAAAAATTCTATTTGACTGTGCATTCCCCCAAAACATATAAAAATTAGAAATATTCATAACGAAATGACACCATATTAACCAGTACAGCAATGAAATATTGCAATATATGGCTAGCTTATATATGTTTCAAAGTGGGATTGGTTGGTATCACTGGATAATGACCCTATGCGGAAGTACAAAACAATTAAGTGGCAATAAGTGAAGGCTGTATGCTTACTTGTTCTGCGTGACTTAAAAGCCCAGACCAGTTACATAAAATAAACTACTTGTCCCTTAAGCTTGCCCAAGTTACCAGTCACCACTGGCGTTTCCCCTGGTCCCTCAGAATCTATTTTTGTATGACATGGGCAAATATTCAGAATATTGTGACTGCGCACAATAAGGGACAATAATTTCTCAATATTACCATACAATACCCTGAAATCAGGGCTCGTCTTAGAATGTTCAGGAAAACTTTTTAGATTTTACGAACTCATATCATATCAGAAAAAATACATAGGGCCGACTACCCAGTGTTACTTTTACATTTCCCGACTCGAATTCCATTTTTAAATACGGCTATTTTGAGTGTTCTTGCAAACCCTTCCTGCGCTTTTGGACATTAGACATATACACATAATGGTATACACAAAAGGTGTCTACTATTACGCGTAGATGTCAATATTGCGTCCTTTACTATACGGGGTCAGCCGTACATGCTATGTTGCACTTGAAATATGCAAATATACAGAATATTATTTTATTACACTTCGCCCAATTTGTCGGTACACTTGCTGAAGTGTTACGCTTCACCCGATTTACCAGTACACATACCAAAGAGTTTCCTAAGTCCTTTTTTCTTCTTCTTTTTCGGTCTGTCTTCATTAATTGGCACCATATCCGAATTAATTCTTGAATTATTGGGTGGAACGATAACAATATTATCCTCCGTCCGAGTTGTTGAACTGCCTTCGCGTATTTCGTAATTGTAATAATTAGTAACATGTGGATGTGAACGTCCTGGTAGCGACTGAGACTTTTCACGGTAGGGACCACCTTCCGACGGAGACCGTTCATAACCTTCGTCCGGTGATAACGGTTGACGTTCATCATCTGCAGTTTCTGATTCTCCACGACTCAATCGTTGCACGTTAAAGTCTGATTTACTTGCACGTATTGGTGTGCTATGCGCAATGCTTAGATTCTGCACGCTTGCATACAACGTGTGAATTTGTTCATTTTGTTCTGCACATTTTAATTCCAGACGCTTCTGTTTCGTGATCAAGGCTCTCTCTCTAACTCTGTTTTCCTTAACCTCATTATTCAGACGTTCATTTTCAGCAAGTGCTTGCTCCATCTTCTCCAGCATTTCTGCCATACTCGTCTCGTACTCCGATGCTCTACTTGAAGAGGACTGCGGGGGAAAAATTGAAAAATACATTCTAACAAAGTTACCAAATAACACGTATTAAAATTTTCCACTAACAAATGCGTCAATAAAACGCACCATACCCATTTAAACCCAGGCCCTACACTTTGCTTGAGTAACCATTAAAAGCTAATTCATTCCATTTAAAAGATACAAATGTTAAACAATTAATTGCAGCAAAGTAGAGTATGTTGGCGTTGTTCCCAATGCATTTCAAGTTATGAATAACATTTCATACTGACCAAGTATACCAAACCTTATCAAAGAAAAGCCATCCTAAATCACGTCAATAATGAGAAGGCAAAAAAAATGTATTAATCAAGTTTATTTGAGAATCTCTATACAGGTCGCCCATAAAATGTGTGGACTTTTCAAAAAAGTATAACTTTATGACCAGTGTCAAATGAAATAATAGGTATAAAGTGTCAGAAAAAAGAAAATCCATACTTCAAAAATATTTTATTGCTTTATCTTAATGTATTCTTTATCGTAATGAGTCTGTATATTCGCCATCATTGACAATACAATGGATAACATGACATTGAAGCTCTCTCAAAAAAATTCCAAACTGATTGGATTAGAAGGATGAAGAACTAAATTCAAGTATTACTATACTTGAATTTAGTTCTTCATCCTAACGATCGCCGTTTGGCTGCAAACACAACTATTTTTTAATTATTACTTTAAAAATCTAAAGTGTTAAGTCTAGTAAACGTTGAGGCCAAGAAAATGGTGTGCCCATTACAAGACATTGGTTAGAAATAGAAAAAAAAATTGTATTAAATAATTATCCAACATGGAACTTATACTAAATGATTTGATCCAGACAAGTACATTAAGGCTTTTAATACTTCTAAAGATTATTTCTATCACAAAAACTAACAAAGTTAAAGATTTCCTATATTATTCACTCATTATTAAAGAAACGACGGCCCAGCTGCACTGTGGTCCAAAACAAGTCCAAAGACTTGAACCAAAATCTCAGTTTTTAGTACTTTGCAGTATGTCAAGTGACTGGTTCCCATATATAAGCTGTGCAAGTCCACGCAAGTTCCGGGAAATGAAGATTTGTTTAATGTACATACGCCAAACCATAAGTCGCAAGGAACTGGATCTTAATGTCAAAAAATAAGATTCGCTAAATTTAAACCCTGAAAAAAAATTTAAAAATTATACCGTGGAATATTAAATTACAAAATTTCAAAAACGTCTTCTTTTTATCTTCTCATCTAGTGCTGCAGACACAAATTCGTTTTCTTTTCAAGCACTTATATTTTCGAACGTTTTGATTAAGATGTGAATACAGTATTGTTAATGAATGAAATTCGAACCTTTGGTGTGCATTTCCTTCCTTGTAATTTAGTTGTCGTAATTTAAGCTCTTGGGAACGATAGATAAACCAATCCTCCGGTCAGCTTATGGCCTTACAGTTTACTTTTACATAAGAAATAGACCAATCTTACATTTGGAGCAACTGAAATACTGTCTTGTCTGGAATAGAGCTGGCTTTAAAGAAGTTATCTGAACCTCAAAAACAAGGAATTGAGCAATACTAGATCAAAGAGCCTCAAATCTCCAGGTCAAAAGAAAATGATATAAAATGAAGTTATTTCCCTTTGAAAAAAACTCCCCACTCAAAAGAGGCCTATTGTTGATTTTAATAGCAAAAATACCTTCGCTACCCCACAACTCAACCACGAAGCAGAATAAGAAATAAATAAAGGGAAGAATTCTCAAGAAAAAGTCATGCTCGACCACTATCCTAAAGATTCAACTAATGTTTAAAGCATCGCCACATGTTATTTGTACAAAGCAACGTTGTTTAAAGGCATGGGGTATAGGGAATGTCAACTAACCAGTGACAAACTGTCATGGTAAACATTAAGACTCCCCTTTCTTGTTTTCAAACACAGTAGTTTACGAAAACTCTCGTTGCAGATGATTACATTTAATGAAACAAGACCAGTGTTCGGTCCAGTTTCTACTTATACTGCAAAACTCCTGAACTGCCTCGCTTGTACAAGCTCAGTTTCTTGCATCTCGTGTGACTCGTTTCTTTTAACGTCTTCATTCTCACGCAGTTGCTGTCCCTCGTTTTAATAAATCGTCATACTTTTCCTTCGGACAGTTACATTGTGCAAATCTAACTTTCGAGTGGCTTCCTTTATCATATTACTTGAATGTTTATACTCAACACTTATTTTTTGATCGAGCTGGTTTTTTGTGCTTTTCTTCCACAGTTCTACATACTTGTCTTCATACCTTGTATGGTTCTAAACGATCAAAAAACCCCTATAACATAGAAAGGCATGCAGGGCATACAACGATTGGAGATTCTTCCAAGGAAGTTTGAAGAAAGGTAAGGAAATTTTTGAACAAAACCAATATCTATCAAAATTTTAAAATCTCATAGTAAAAACAATGCTACATAATATCAGAGATCCACAAGAAAATCGATCCCAACCATTAGCCGCAGATTAACCAAAAGCTAAAAATCCACCTAAGAAAATTTTCAGAAATCAATAGAGGGGATTGAAAACTGATGAGCACAAAAAAACCCTACTTAAATGTTCCCCTACACCTGTTCACGCAATCATGACTCCCAGGAAAATGAAAACCGTTTTACCCGCTTCGAAAAGTGATTCCAGGGTGGAACCGGTACATTCACCAAATCCCATTTCCCGGATGTAAAGCCTCCTGTGACGGGCACACGCACCCACATCTGATCAGTCGCTTCACGGAACACAAAACGGAGACGAGCTTTTGTAGGTCGCCATTTTTCTAAATGTACCGCCTAATTACCCTCGAGGCATTGTTTATACGAGAACTTAACCCACATCTCATCAGTCGCTTCACGGAACACAAAACGGAGACGAGCTTTTGTAGGTCGCCATTTTTTAAATGTACCGCCTATTTACCCTCGAGACGTTGTTTGTACGAGAACTTGAAGGTTTGATGAATACCAAATATCGAAAGCGAGAATTATTAAGTTTGTTATCCATTATTTCATAAAAATGTCATGGGGATTACATAGTAAATAAACTTTATTCTCATGTGTGACATACTTGTTTTATTACTTTTTAAATTACTTTTACTCATAGTTTGTACAAATAAATTTAGTTAATTTTTCCAATTTACTGACTTAAGATACTCATGATGTTTGAAACATATCTCTTTTAAAAGAACATTGGTGTTCAAAAGCTTAAATAAAAAACAGTACCTTCGATTTTGCAACTGTGCTGATTATTAGCTACACATGCAGTCGGTTCTATTTCAAAGGGCTTTGGGGAGAATTTTTTCATCACTCTTGCTAATAATTGTAAATGTATTGATATTAAATGAAAATACAACTTGTTATTCCAGAATCAAGATTGTATAATGCAACAAAGGTTAGTTTTATTTATATTTCAAAATTGATTTCCTTTTCAGTAGAAGTCGTGGGAGCATCAACTTTCTCATAAAATTAAGTTCTGCACCCTCCTGTCAGTCATGTAAAATTACCAATCAGTGCTTATAGATTTTGTCGGGTGATGCTATCATTTATACATCTTGCTAGAAAAAAAGACATTCGTTTGAATTTTGTGATTCCGGAAAATATAAATTGTGTGCAGTCCCCTGTTGCCTTCTTCAATATTGGTTTATATCAGTGGTGTAGTCTGCAAGGTCCAACTCCACTTCCACGTAGTGCAGACTGGTAACATTGATTGGTCTCAGCACCCTTCAATGGCTAACGGAGCTCTGGTGAAGCCGACGAGGGCCAATCACCTCATCGGCCGATAAACTACGATTACGACAACCACAATTGGTCGGGAGGTTCGACACACTACCGCCCGAGCAGTAAGTAAGTAAGTATCAGTGGTGTTGAGTTGTAAATTTATCCTGATTGCAGTTTACCTTCTAAATGTGCCTACAATACGACGCATCTCAGTTCACTTACAAATCACAAAGAAAGCAATATTTTAGCTCTTATTATGCACGTCCTGTGTTCTGTGCTTTTGTATGCCAACCTTGAATGGGCGTAACAGGAAAACAGCTATTATTTACCTTCAACCAGAATAAAATCCCAGCATTTCCTTTGTGCCTTTTTAACTCTACGTAATCCGGTCTGGAGAGATAGATCGATATCCAAGAAGACGAAAAAGAGACTGCTGAATACACTAGTCTTCCCCATCGCAACCTATGGTAGTGAAACGTGGATTCTGAAGAAAAGCGACAGGATAAGACTCAGAAATTTTGAGATGTGGTGTTACAGGAGAGCCTTGAGGATAAGTTGGACAGAGAGAGTAACTAATGAGGAAGTTTTGCGCAGAATAGAATGCGACAAGCGTCTTTCACAGACTTTAGTGAACCGGAGACTGTCATACCTGGGACACGTACTAAGGAGCGAGACACTGGAGAAAACGCTAATCATGGGTATGGTCTACGGGTCTAGGAAAAAGGGCAGGCCAAGAACAAGGTACATGGACAACATCAAAGAAGAATCTGGACTAACTGTCATCCAGGCGTACAGGGCAGCACAAGACCGGGTTAAGTGGAGAGCCATGACGAAAGAAGCCACGGCGACTCAACCATGAGCCTTCCGTCCATGATGATGAATCCGGTAAAAGGCATCACGTTGTGAAGGAGTCTTTTGACCAGTTTTTTGGATAAGCATTTGATGGGAACGTCTGCTGACAAGCGTAAGTTTCTGATTTTAGGTGGTCATTCTGGCCAAGATTACCAAGCATTATTCATTTTACCAAATCATATAATTTTACACATAAAAGTCGTACAGCAAAAAAAAATTACATGCTGATGTACTACTCACTGCAAGTTAATTAGTAATCAACCCTTAAAAAAAACTTCCTGCCGTCACTGTTATCTAATATTCCTAATTTTGAGAGTGGTTTTAGATTTACAACTCGTTGGCAAAAAGAAGCTATCCTACAGGCTAGAAATATCTTTCTACCACAGAATTATTTTCACTTCCCGAAATGACAAGCTATTAAAAAACACGCGAATTACATAACATGCCTTAGATTAACAATTAGAAAAAGCGAAGAACATTTCTTTTGGCGTTGAGGCTACTCGAAGGGGCAGCAAGAGGTGCTGGGTGTCATGGGAGGGTGATGATTTCTTTCAGGCGATAGAGATTTGCGCAAATTTGGTCTTATAATATTTGCAAATCTGTTACTGCGACTAATACACAGAGCAAGAGTACAATTTCGACTCTCAAACACATCAAAATGTATTTACAATGCACCATGAGCAGTAATCACTTATCAAAATATGATAATTTATTTCATGAAAAAGACATGATGCCGGTGTGACAGGGCTTATCATAGGGGATGACAGGAAGCAGTATATATTTGGAGCGACGTCAAAACTTTTCAACAAAATAAATATTCTGCAAAAACGTGGTGTTTTTTTTTGTCTAGCTTGAGCAAATCGTTTGAACTTTTCTTCAACTTTTCTTCATAAGCTATTTATTTTCTGCCCTTTTTTGGAACAAAATCATATTCTTTAAAAACTGCTTCAAGTGTTTTGCTTTTTTTTTTTGGATTCGATGGTTTCAGTAATAAATTTAAACTTCGGTTAGCTAAGTTTTTCAGCTGAATCACCACAAAAAACCCTGGTTGCCTTTTATCAAAATTTTTGCAATGTGAATATAACTTTTTGATAAATTTAACATCCTAGTGATGTGCTGCAGCAACATTTTAAACAAAATTGTGAAAATTAGTCGCATTTAAGAGTTAGCTGGAAAAGCGTTTGCTTCCGGTACTGTACTTTGTAGCACAGTCCTTCGTACACCCTCCACAGTATATTTGTCTCCCCACCATTAAAAAACTGACTACTGCACTGATATAATATTGTTATGATAATATAAAATTCGGTTTTCAAATACCGAATACAAAACTTGCTATCCGACTCGTTCTGCAGGTGTATAAATATTGTTTATCGTCACTTACCGCATTGCTCTTTTCCAGCATATACAGTCTTAGTTTAAGGTCGAAGTTCTCCTTCTTTAAGTCTTGCACCAGCTAGAAAAAAATTTACAAATGTCACTTTCTGAGGCATACAGGATTCATTCAAATGAAAGAAGGGGTACTATTTCAATACATAGTAGCAGTTAAAACCAACAAAAATTAACTTTCTTAAGTTAACATTCAATCACACTGAACAAAATAAGTCTATTTTATGTAACTGGTCTGGGCTTTTAAGTCACGCAGTTCAAGTAAGCATACAGCCTTCACTTATTGCCACTTAATTGTTTTGTACTTCCGCATAGGGTCACTATCCAGTGATACCAACCAATCCCACTTGGAAACATATATAAACTAGCCATAAATTTTCTGCGATTTAACTGACAAATCAGGAAGAAAATCTCCAAAGATTAAAAGACTTATCTAAATTTTAGTATTTTTAGAGCAGCATACAAGTAAATTAAACAGCCAATTTTCTACTTATACAGTATATAAATACTCTTCAAAGTGTACAGTCTAAGTGATAACATCTGGGGGTCACCGCATTTGAAAAATCATCAGTCCACGTTCTGCAGCACACATTGCTGTAGCTAAAACCTTCAAGCTGGCCACGTTAGGCATTCTTCTTATAAATGCCCAGGAGCTTTATTGAGTACCCTTATTATCAACTGGGTAGATAAACACAAAAGCACATAAAAACCTGTTTTGTCAGCTTAAACATATATTAGGTCTAAAGATCCTTATCTACCTACACACAAATACACAAACACACACAAAAATATAATTATGTGTATGTTGGTGGAGGTGAGGCAAGGGAAAGGTAGGTATGGATCATTAGACCTAATATAATAAGTCTGAGCAGACAAAACAGGATTTGTAAGCTTTAAACACTGAAAGGATCTCAGGCATCATATATTCCAGAGTTGACACATTACTTCCCAAAATAATGAAAAATTACACACAGAACTGGTGAAGAAAACTCCCAACTTACAACCACATTCCTAGTCATCTGGACTGCATTGCCACTGACACCATATTCTGGTGAAATGCCCTATTTCTTGGTACATGTGTGGGATCACAGGTGTATCTTAAGTTGGGTGAAATGGGGGGTAGGGTGTATGCCTTCTACCAAAAATAGTCAATTGAAAATTTCATTTTGATTCAGTTTTAAACAAAAGTGGCAATTTCCTGTCTTAAGTATCAGTTTTAACTCAATTTGGGTGCACCCAATAACCATATCTTGCAAAAACATGACCTAAAATGAAAATTTTCCTTTAAATATTATTGCAACATATGAAAGGAATAGTTAGATGTTTCAAATTACTATGAATATATGTGACATCATGGGTCAGGGTTTGGGGATTAAACCATTGGTTGCAAATCTGTGACATGTCTACTTAGCCATCCCTACTGCTAATGCACCTGATTTATATATAATAACAGATGACATCACAGACAAACAAACAAAAAATCCCAAAAGGGCTGACAGTCTGTTGACTTGAAGTTGTGGGTGGTTGATTTTTTTTATTATTTTTTTTTAGTTTTAACATCATTTTCCCCAGCAATTGGGGCTCAGACAGTGCCCTTCAGAGGGACTTTTGATTTGGCAGTGAGGAATTTCTTGGCCGAATGCCCTTCCTGACACCAACCAATGGCTTTTTTTCTTTGCAAAGTTCCAAATTCTCCTCGACAGCTAGGGGAATCGAACCAGGAACTCTTGGTTGCTGTGCAGTTGCACTAACCATTAAGCCACGGCTCCTCAAAGAAGACAGTTACTCCGAATGTAAGTCCCACATTGAAACAATGCATACACTGATCAGCATACAATAACATAAAGAAAATACAAACAGTACAATACAAATAGTACATTGTACAGCATAGGAAATATAACAAATATTTAGATGTAATGATGCAATAAAGATAAAAAAGGGCAAAAAAATTTTTTTAAATTGGAAAACAAAGAACTTACATTTTCCTGATCCCTTAATGTTGGTCCAGTTGAAACTGATGCTGCAAGGTAGATGAGATATGATTTAAGAAAAAAGCAATTCAAATTTTCTCAAACCATGCAAACAAAAAAATTTCATACCAATTACAATACTAACCTTTCTGTCTTTTAATGTCCTTGTATTCAGAATTAGTAGTACCCTACTGAAAATATTGTATCATATTAAGCTTAGCGTCCAACACATGCTAGCATATAAAACAGATGTTAAACTGAATATGATGATGATGATGATGATGATGATAATGATTAAGCTTATGTGTTCTGCACACTCAGTTTTAATTTACTTTGCTTGAACTAAATTTACCTAACATGTAGGTGTCAAGAAATAAAAATTATTTTGAAAATACCAATAAAATACTCCATATTATGGCAAAGAGTACCTTACTGTATTTTCTTTGCACACTGATCTACAAGAGATTATATTAGTTTAGCCAGTGCCTAGTTTAGGTTAACCTTTATCATACTAATCTCCTTTTTAGCATTAGTTTTAGCAACTTATCTGAAAGAGCTTTGTTAAAAGATCTAATCTTTTGTATCTTACATTTTCACATATGAGTGAAAGACATTTTTCACTTGAATGAAATTAACTCCACTCGACTGATAGTACATTAAATGAGCAGTTCTGACACTAGTTATGCTCTGAGTTATGCTCTGCTGTAACTATTAAAAGATACAGCTTATTTGGGTTTACATTGATGCAATTTTCAGTAACATTTTGATTCTAACCTCCTGGATAAAGTGTGATGTGTGTTTTAAGTTATTTCAAATAGAATTTATTCATACCTCTTTACCTTTAAATTATCCTTTAATTCAGCTTGCGAATTAAAGCATTTTGTGTAGAGGATTAAAGATTAAAGAGTCATAAAAATGCTCTTGTGATGATTTTTTCATTACATGGGCAAAACATTTTTGTTAAGTGACAACTTTGGGTGATTGGTACATGATTAGTTTCCTGTAAGTTTATACATTGCAGTACTGGTCTTACTAACTAGTTCATTATTACAGGAAAAAACACAACTAACATCACATTACATTTTCTTTTTATTTCACTGTATTCATCCTTCCTCAATTTACTTGTCTGTCCACTTTAACCAAACTTTTCAGCCCAGTTCAAATTTATGTTAACTTAAATAATTTCAGAGTGATCTTTCTAATTACCATCATTTTTCAATTCCACCTTCTCTTACTAAATGATTGGAAAATCTCATTATACTACATTATACCACTTTGGCATTACCTGGAAGTTGTCTTTTATTTCTCATTCTGTTCTATAACTGTCTTATTTTATATTTTTACTGCAAAGAACATTCTTAATTCTTGTGGGAATAACATTTCTGCTATCTGGTTCGGCTTTCAAACAGGGGGTCAACTAGAAACAGTCAGAAGATATTTAAAACAGTTCTAAATCACAAAAGGTTGAGAAAAAAACACAGAAAAATTATAAGCACACCTGTCTGAAATCTTCAGCTGACAAGAACCCTGATCTACAAAAAAAACTATACTCATAAAAGCAATAATATAGAGGAAGATTAATTTACATGATTTTCAGCCCACCCAAGTTATTACAAAAGGTATTCTAAAACCTTCACTATGCTTACAATAACTAAAGTTCTCTTTCTATGGCCTTGCAAAAGCAGCTTGTAGTTTTCTTCCGAAAATACTATCACAACAACTCAAATCTGAAGCATAAAAACACTGATTAAAAATTACTATTTTCATGTTTACATTAACAAAAAAAAATACTGTCACTATTCCATGTGACAAAAAGCTAAACAATGTCTGTACCAACCTGTTCCCATACCACTACAATATGGTGAATCAAAATTGATTCGTTGATAGCTGTTCTTCCATCTCCACTTATTTGGTGTATAAAAAGTCATACTTATTTGTCTTATTTAAAAGCAAATTGCATATGAACTAAAAGCATTTCCTATCCCTAATATTAAAGGTAAAAGAATGATCTTACTTGTGGATGGAATCACTTAAGTATAAAGAGTCAATGGAGTAAAAACCATTATAAAAAACAACACATATTCACATTGTTCTGTTACAATAGACATGTGTTCAGAAACACAATGGAATGGCAGATCTGCTCTGCATCACTGCTGAACTTTGTTATGGCTCAGTGATACTTATCAATATTTTATTTCTCATAATTAAAAAAAAGAAGCTATATCAGCCATATTAATAATATTCATAATGTACTTCCCATGAGTGTTGTCTATTGTTTGACCTAGCAATAACCATTTTCTGCAGTTCTGTTAAATACCCAACCATAACTCTGGTTTGTAACTAGAACAATTAATCTAGATAACTATTCCACTGTACTTTCTATACATAAAGCATTGCAACTCAACCCAACTAGTACAAAGATAAGAATTGTGAGTTCATAATGTAAATATAAAAAAAGTATCACTCTTTAACTTGAGAATAAATTGATTTCTAAAACTCAAAAATGGGAGTAATCCCATAAAAGAAAAATCTTGATCCTCAGCTAAACTTGCAAGAATTAGTTTTTCCCAATGTCACGAGGTACAATATATATATACTTTCTTTGATGTTGTTTTGTCCCTGTATTTGTCTTATGTCCCATTTAATTGTCCTGTTTAGTATATTTGCCAATTTACATCTACGGCCATGAGCTTAGCACTCATACTATATATATATATATAAATCCAGAATAGTTACAAAATAACTAGTAGTAACTGCTAAATTTGTATAGTTATTTTGTATACTATACTGGATTTATAAATGCTCTGGAAACATTGAGCACTCTTAGTGAACATTGGTATACTTTACTACTATTACAATATATATATATATATATATATATATATATATCTATCTGTGTATGTGTGTGTAATTTTGTGTATTCATATAAAAAAGTGCTCAATGCATATAGCAGAGCAATATACATAAGGTAAAACACAAAAAATAAGAGCTATGATTGCTTGTGATTGCTGGCAATCATAGTTCTCATTTTTCATGTTTTACCTTATATATAATGAATTTGATAAGTAAATATCTAAGCCCCAGCAATTGGGGCTTAGATGGTGCTCTTCAGAAGGACTTTTGATTTGGCTGTGAGGAATTTCTTAGCCAGATGCCCTTCCTGACACCAACCAATGGCTTTTTCTTTTGTAAAGTTCCGAATTCTCCTCGCCAGCTTGGGGAATCGAACCCGGAACCTCTTGCTTACTGTGCAACTGCACTAGCCATTAAGCCACAACCCCTATAATATCTCAAGTAAATAAAAAGATATACAGAATTGAAGTGACAACATGGTGAATTATGTTGAGGTAACTTGATCTTTAAGTCAAATAGGGCATTAAGGACAATACCTAATAAACAAAACCCAGACCATTTGTCAAATATCCTAAATCAGGATCACAAACAAGGCCTTTTTCCAACTCAATTTGAGTAGACCCCCTAGTAATTTTCACTATGAGATTATCAAAACCAGATTAAAAATTACCTAAACCATTGGCTGCATTTAGGGTGATGGCAGCTCTTGCCTATGGCAAAGAAACTCTGTCTCCTGTTTCTGCCTGCATTAACATGTAATGAATCAATACTGTCATCTTAACTATACCTTTCTCAGGCTTATGCTTTCCTTCTGTCAATTTCCATATCTGGTGGTTTACTTGAAAGCTTTCAGGTTAAAAACTATCTACACCCGCCTTACTACCAACATGATGCTTACCCAATCAAACATTCTCCTTGCTAATTGGAAATCAAATGAACCAGCATAAGACAAGAAAAAAGATCAAATACGTTTGTTTCAAGGAAATGGTGATCACATACTCACTTGAAGGCCTTGCTGCCAGCTCACTCTGACAAGATCAAAATTCCTTGTAAGCTTTCCTGGATCTTACATTAAAAAACAACCTGATCACTCATGGTTTTATACTCAAAAATTAAAATTGTCACAATGTGCTTGAGGACTTTTTTTTACTTTTCACTATGGTAACAAGACACCAGCACCATATGGAAAAACTATCAAATGCTTCCTGGATGTGGTCATAGTAACAGCCGAAAGACAGGCCTGATCATTTGGCATTCAATATCCAACAGCATTTTGTAGTGGGTAAGGAATCACAACCAGGCAAAAGTATGTGAGGGCATCTGTGATGACCCAAGAAAGTTGCAAAACAGAATCTAATGATCATAATGACAGCAACAAAAATCTACCAGCAAATAATAGCATAGCATTACAAATTTCTTTAAGATCAATAAAGAGACCCCACTAGCAAAATCAGTGGGGAAAGCAAAAAAGGAAAAAATGAATACATTAATGGTAACAAACCAGGTGGTAACGACTGAACCAAAGTTTTTCGAGCATTGCCATTGAGAGTCACAGAATATCATTACTCTGCTAATCAGAAAAATATGGAGCAATTAAACCATATTCTCTTAAAAGTGATACCTGGCAATTTTTCCCAAGGATGCAAGCTCACCAAGTAAGATTCAGAGTGAATTAGAGATACATCAACCATGCATCTACTCAGTGGGATGCTCTTGGCTCTTTCTGCTAGCTCTACAGTATACAGTGAAGCCATATAAAAATTGTGAAAGCAAAAAGCTATTTATGAATGTGATTGTTTACAAAGACATTTTACTGTAAAATCTAATAAAAAGAGGTGGAACATCTTTTTCTTTTCACTTCACCGTTCCAAGGATTTCGTTAATTTGGGAAGCCAAGTGG
Organism: Morbakka virulenta; assembly: GCA_003991215.1. Lineage (NCBI taxonomy): Eukaryota > Metazoa > Cnidaria > Cubozoa > Carybdeida > Carukiidae > Morbakka > Morbakka virulenta. The sequence goes on from RDPX01000161.1 coordinate 1,151,660, forward strand.
AATACATAGGAACTTATCAGTGACACATTTATGCCTGACTTAGCTAATGCTGTTGACATTGTTCAACTACATGGCATAGCCATTTAGTTGAACAAGACATTTTGACAAGTCTGATATTAGCTGCCAGCAACCTCTGGTTGGCAGTCAACACCTTAACAACCAAGAGTATATACTGTTGCTCTAGACTAGAAGGTATCTTTGAAGTAGCTGATAGCTTAAACTATTGGGGAGTCAACAGTGCTAATGACACATTCCAACACATCTGATGCATGACTGATTTGGGCATAATGCACTTAATGCCTTAAAAGCCACCATCCTAAATAGGAAAAAATTATAATAAAATGAACTGTAAAGGCTATGCTTCCTCTCACATCCACTCTAGTCTTTATCAGTGGAAGGTGTAGCCTGAAATGTAGCAGGGTCTTGATTCAGCTTAGTTTAAGTCAAGGATTACCAGAACCATGTAATAAAAAAATAAGTGACAATTAATTCACAATAACACTTCCTTGGAAATCATTTATAAGTACAAGGCAAATGAATTGACCAAATTGTGCTTTGTCCAAAAGGTAAAGGAACCTCAACAACTAGTCTTTATTCAGGCTTCTCCCCTGCACACTGTATGGTTGTAAAAGGTCTGAAAATGGTCTCTGAAAGATGTTGAGGTAAAAAGAAGACCGGTGGCTATAAAATTGCATGAAATGAATACAAGATGAGAAGCATTTTGGAATACATACCAAAATCATTAATTTTGTAATTTTTAGTCTAAAAATTAATGCATAATTGAATAAAAATGTTTGTTATTTACAGCAAGACAGGGATATAAATTCAAACTTGATATTCTGTCAATACTGAATAAAAATGAAAACATTGCCAGAATTTACATTCATTTACATCTAAATATAGAATCCTTCAAGAGCCAATAATGATCAATAAATAAATAAACTACAACAAACAAAACAAAAATCATGTATATAAAAATTTATTTTATCAATTAAAATATGATGATACTGTTACATAAAGCTGAACTATAGTGGTTGAAAACTCTCAATTATATTTGCCTAAACATCTATATGAAAACAGTTTGATAGGTTTTAGATGATTTAACCAATAAAAATCCCCAGCAAATTTTGGATATAATTTTGTTGCCTTTTAAACACTTCTAAAGAAAGTGTTCCAGTGAAGAGTCATTATTGTGACTTCTTTTATCAAAGCATATTTGTTTGATTACATGGAACTTGATATAAACCTGTTTTGTCATTAAAAATGAGAAAAGTTCTATTTTTTAACTGAGACTAGCAACTTGGAAAAAATATGATAGAATTTTGTCAACTTAAACCATCCACTGGAATTCATTTTAAAACTTGTCTGAAAGACCATTACTGAAAAAAAAGTATCTTCAAAAGGTAATACAGTTTTTGGGGTACTATGAAATAAATTCAAGTCCAGTACAGAAAAAAGGAATTTTAACAGATGGAATAAAACCATCAAGACTATGCTGTTGTCACCAATGTCATATCTCATTCCAGAAAATTGTCTTCAAGGGATTCAAGGCACTGGATTGTACTACTAATTCACAGTTCTGTCACTTACCATTTACACAAATACCAATGACCTCACTAACCCTTTCCCCTTTACTTACTTCATTCCAGCTTCCTGTTGTTGCTTTTCCAAGCATTATTCACACATATTTTCTACTAGTACAGTATGATAAAATAACCTAGCTTGTGTTTGTCTTAAATTTTCCACATCAACCTATCACATATATCAACATACTTTTGGCTCTGCAACTGTTATGACCAACACCTCTGGGTATGTTTAATAGATGGTTTCACTGTACTGTTGTAAATCATTTTTTTCTCCTGATTTTCACTTGATATTCCTTGCATACTATGTCCACTTTACAAGCACCAGCTTTGTGGCTGTGTAAAGGTGCTATGAAATCTGAGCTTTTCATACTACAACTGTTAATATTACACTCACCAGTTTTTAAATCAACCCAAGACAGATTTGCAACTGATGTGATCTATGCTCTTTTACAATTACTAGAAACCAGGTTTAAAAAAGAACCTTGTTTGTCCATTTTCTCTGTTTTGAACCATGTTAGCAATGACACACAATACTGCCTACTGACATTCTCCCATATATTATTCATGTACTCAGCATATTCAACCACTTGTTATGTTTGACTGAACTGAGTGTCACTGGATATTGATGCTTTTCCTGGTTTTCTAAATCAAAGCTGCTAAATCAAAGGCATTATTTTCTATCCTATGATTTTGTGGAAGAACTGAGTGGGTAATTTTATTTTCATCCAGCGGTCAACACAAGAAGTTATATTACTATTCAGTTCAAGGAGGCTCATTGTATATTAAAAGAAATAACACCTCATATTATACTTTAATAAAGATGAACAAGCAAGTGTTGGTGAAGAATACAAAAGGCTGGAGCATTACATTACCTCAGAGGCAGGGTTGGGAGAAGAGGAGTCTAAAATGGAGAAATGCAAACAGGACTACAATGGGCAGAGCAGCAACAAATTTCAACCATAACATATGGCTGGAGAAGCTAATAAGCTAGGTAAACAAAGCTGTAGTTAGATTGGCCCAACTGTATGGCACCAAGGCATGTGCACTCAAAAAAGCTAGAAGTTGCAACAATGTAAAACTGTGCATTAGAAATCCTCAGAAAATCAAATTAAGATATTTCCAGAAATAAATATGTTCTGTATATTAGGTGTAAACTTCATAATTTATCATCTGTTGTTTGGTCTTACATTTCTCAGTCCAAGCTTGTGCATATCTTCCTGGATGTTGCTTTTTCATTATTTCTTTTAGTGGCCTCTTTGATTTTTGACTTCATCTGGCTACCTTTATCCATTCATACCAAATGACCTAGTGAAGCCTTCACTTGTTAATTATATCATGTACATTGAAATTGGCTAGAATGGGTCTTAGATTTATTGAAATTCTTGTTGATGAGTGGATAAAAGATTGGAGTAGGGACTGCAAATACATACATTACTGGAAATTACTGAAAAACTGCTACTGCATGGTTGATTCAAGGTACATAAACATTTATGCAAATGTAAGGACCTTTGAACTTTCTAATTCATATTTCAAAGGCTCATTAACAAGGTATCACTCACAGTAACAAGAAAATTAAAATAACTCTCAATTACTGGTCAGGTGAACATACTTTCACTCTGAATCATGTTGATGACTCATTTATCATGTTTCCATTTGTCTAAAAATGACAAGTCATATGTCTGAAGTGATTTAATGGTTCATCAAACAAATTAATCTGTGTGCTCTATGTAAAGCCCCCCAACACTAATTGCAACCTTGGATTAATTAATGAATATTTATTTATGTTAAAAATTTTGGTTAAAAAGCTAGGATATCATTATTTAAACTTGTGTATAAGTAACTTTTGTATATCACTCTGAGCAAGAAAATCATAATTTTTTATTAGGGTATGGAATGTGAAATAGTCTTTAATACAAATTTTATACACCTTGTAAATGGTTTGTGCATAAGGTTTATCAACATCATTACTATTTTATCAACAGACAAAAATATTTAAGGCACAACTAATGATGAAGAAACAGCCAGGTCTAAACTATGTCGTCTTCCGATTCCAGTTACAAAACCCCGATTGAACATGGCGTTGTGACCAACATGCCCTTTGACTTTAAAGGATGACCTGTTTATCGAAAAGTCGTGTTGTCTCGGGTTTTACGATCACGATTGAAGCACACTCAGTATGATATATCTTATCGGCCTTTTCCTCGACTGTGATTAAGGAAACCGCGGCCAATGTTTAAACTTTACATCAAAAGTGAACCATGAGAATCAGGATGGCAATCAATTGTTAATTGTCTTCATTTGGAGCTTAAGTATTGTTTCTGGAATGTAAGTCAAGGGTCAGCACTGACACCAAAATAAACTTAAATTAAATATCATCAAAGTTTTTAAAAAAACTTGGAGAAATAGGGTTATCTCACTTCAAGCTTTCAAGCAACTCATCCATGGCTTAAGTGCTATGATGGTAACAAAAATGTTGGTAACACTTGATGGCCGCTTGGCATTTGAAGTGTGGTACAAAATACTGAGAACAACATATACTTGTATTTGAAGAGGTATCTAGTTCTACTGAAAACAATAAATATCATAGTGTTCAGGTACAAAATCTGAACATTAATGCTAGGAAACCGTGACTGATTTTATGTGATGAAAACAAGTATTTTCAACAAAAAATGAAGTAAAAGCATAATATCGCTATCGGCAACTTACAATTGATTTCATCGTCATCGTAAAAATCTTCCAGTGAATTTCTTCGACGGTCCATCCTTTGAACCTCGAGAGCATTATCAGTGTACCTTCTGTTGAGCGAGGGTCGAACTCGGAACCTGTGAAATACAAAATACCGTTAGGTAATATTCCAATTTCCTGATATTCCTTCTTAACGAAATCTAATCGCCGTACTGTAACATAATAGATCAGAATCACATCGTGTGTAAAGCCTGAACCATGACTGGTATAAACTGTACAAACACATATTTAATGAGGTTAAGTAACAAGGAAACCAGTTTCACCTTGCTGCGGCATCAGCCATGGTGAACAATAATAATATTTTCAACACTCAGCTGAATGTGTTGAGCTTCAACTCAGATTTATCTGGTGATCATTGAAGTGACATGAACACCGCCACAAATCGACGAGTGTTTTATCCAAAACAACAACAAAGTAACTTCTCAAAACTTGTCGATTTTTCAATAACCTGATTTCAAGATTCCTGTTTCATTAAACGCGGGTGAGAACAAATAAATAGTTTAAAATTATGCAAAGAACAACATGTTTACACTCCAACTGCTTGCTATTGTTAATTTTGTTCAAAATTGAGCGGTAAAACAATAGCGGAAGTCGCACTTTCATCAAAGCTGAACGTCATTGACAAAAATAGAAAAGAATACTTAAGGAAATGCTTGTCACAGAAGAACTAATATCAGTGTGGGTTTTTCCAACCAAAAATCACTCCTTTGTACAAATGTTTTAGCAATGTTTTTAATTGAACAATTATGAAATACTTAAAGTGCAACTGTATGACCAAGAAAGAGGGGGTGGGGGAGATTGGAAGACATTCCCTTCAGCTGTCTTGAGACTGATCTTGCAATGCTTCCAAATTAATGTGGGGGCAAAACCTGAACTGAGTTTCACAACTGAAATTTTCTATTCCTGTTTTAACCTATTTTTATGTAATTTATTCTTTTGCTTGGAAAACTTTTTCTCTGATACCACACCCTTATGACCAATGACTCACTTTTTAAAAAACATTGAAAAAGTATCAAGCTGGATTTCACATCTGGTTTTGTTGTAAAAATATCTTTATGATATGAAGATATATGTTCTGTGTTTCTTTAGTTAAGCAACCCCACGTGATTAAGTAGTCCTGTAATAGCCCTATGTTAGTTAAGCGCCTGCTTCTTAATCGATCCACGAGTGTTTGCCGCTACTCCCAGTTTTCACTTTTGGTGATTTTTGACAATCCTTTATAATAACTGAATACTGTTTGTGAAAAGAAATCAAAATATCAGTCTGAAAGTCTGAAAAGTACAGTGGCAAGGTTGATCCGCATTAAAACAACGAATATTACAGGCATCACTTTCATGAACAAAACAACGGGGATGTTGGCATCGCAGATTCCAAACAAGTTCACAGACATTTTAGGACGCAAGTCGTCCCAGGATTTGAAAAATTGAACGAGTTATTTATTATTATTAGTTACTTCGTATAGTCATCAATAAATGTTGGTAAAGTTATCTTTTCAATTTTGAGGTCTTTACCTCTACATGACATAAGGAAAACGATTCCTGAACCTATTCCCGTATCAATTCAATGGTGTGTTAACCACCCCTTTTCAAAATAAACGGAGATTTTCGTAAAAATCGTTCTGTCAGTAGATCAAGTAACGAAATAGTTTTTGCAAATTTTTTCGTTTAATTTGATGGCTTCAGAATTAACACCGCTTAAAATGAATAGCTCTAATTTTATCAATGGCGGCTGTACCAGTTAGAAGCATAAACTTGTACTGTTCCGTGTCTAGCTGACTTAAGGGCAACATTCTGACTTCCACCTACTGAAATGGTTATAGTTCTTCAATCGGACCAGTCTCCTGCTTCTTCTTTATCTTTAGGCTGCTCCCTCTCAGGGGTCGCCACAGAGGATCATACGCCTCCATTTGCTGCGATCAGCAGCATCTTCCCTTCTCACTCCTATCCCCCTCATGTCCTCTTTTATTACATCCATGCAGCGTCTCCTTGGTCTTCCTCTCTTCCTCCTCTGGGGCAGATTCATGTCTATCATTCTCCTCCCAATATAATTCTCTTCCTTCACTGTACTGTTGATTCCAGGTACTTGAAGTCTTCTGCCCTCGTTACATCTGATCCAGTCTCCTGCTATCAGGTTTAATTAATGATACTGAGTACACCAAATGATATTCTGGAAGAAGACTAACTCGGACAATCAAGTTATTAGATGATCTAACTACGTTACCAAGATCTTGAAGATCTTTTCCTGGCGACAATTTAAGAACATATAAAGTAAAAATTAATTTGAAAATATGCGTAGTCATAGACTCAAAATTCAAGCAAAGAAAAACAATAATTTTCTGCTTGAATTTTGAGTCGATAAATATGCATATTTTTGGATTAACAGATCGTGGAGCATTGGTGACATACTGACCTGACAGGTGAGTAGAATTGACAGCGAATGTATTTAAATAGTACTGCGAGCTCAAACAGAGTGTTCAAATACTTCTACTTGTTTCCCTGGTTTTACAACGTCAAAAGTAAGAGTTTAAGAAATTCTATCATCTTAATTCTAACTAACTTATTAAAACAAACTAACCAAGAAAGCTTGTGTATAATTGGTTGAAGAAAAATTTTACTATTGAAAATTTTTAAGCATATCATCAGTTTACCAACTATATAGTATACATTGCATGTTTTAATGTAAACTGGATGATGTGTTAGCTCTAAAGAGACCACAAGGAAACAACTTTTTTACAGCCAAAAATGAGCACAGAAAAACTCGTACTCCCAATGCATGATATTTCTTTTCATTAGGCCCAGATCACCCTCTTGAAGAGTGTGACGCTTGTCTTCCTGGCTGGCCTCTGTTCAGACCCCCCGCTATTTTCTATCAATTGTATTTTTCTTTACACTACTTGTGTATGTTATTATTTATTTGGAAACTAATAACTCCACTGAACGTAACTCAACTCAACGTGAATTGATTAATCAATCATTTTACAACTTCATTGTTGTATATCTACACAGTATGGTTGTGACAAACTCTACTGTTGCCCCATTATGTTATTTAATTATCACACAAGTTAACAAGTTTAACTATCTTGGCAGCTGGATATCATCGGATGGAAGGTCATTGATGAATGTGAAGGCAAGGATTACACAAGCTAAGCAAGCATTTTATAAGTTGAAGAGAGTGTTGAAATGCAACAAAATCAGCATGCAGACCCGAATAAGAATCCTGAAAGCATACGTGTGGTCAGTGATGCTGTATGGAGTAGAGGCATGGACTCTTACTAGTAAGCTGGAAGACTACCTGGAAGCTTCAGAAATGTGGTTTTTAAGGAGGAAGTTGAAAATAGTATGGACTGACAAAGTAAGAAATGAAGAAGTCCCAAGAAGAGCAGCCACTACAAGAGGACTTTTAAATACCATAAAGTCCAGACAGATGGCATTCGTTGGACATATCATCAGAGATAAGAAGATCGAACATCTCATTCTCACTCGATACCAGGAAAGAGAGGCAGAGGTAAACCGAGAATGAGGCATATGGATAACGTTGTAAGATGGAAGAGCAAGAAAGAAAGATCTAAAAGAGTAACATGGATTAAGAGAGCTAAGAAGAGAGATGAATGGAAGGCTATGATCGTCTACGCGTGTAACATGCACGGCACATAACAAATGAATGAACATCTAATTGGCAATCAAAAGCTTTTTATAAAACATNAGAAGAGCAGCCACTACAAGAGGACTTTTAAATACCATAAAGTCCAGACAGATGGCATTCGTTGGACATATCATCAGAGATAAGAAGATCGAACATCTCATTCTCACTCGATACCAGGAAAGAGAGGCAGAGGTAAACCGAGAATGAGGCATATGGATAACGTTGTAAGATGGAAGAGCAAGAAAGAAAGATCTAAAAGAGTAACATGGATTAAGAGAGCTAAGAAGAGAGATGAATGGAAGGCTATGATCGTCTACGCGTGTAACATGCACGGCACATAACAAATGAATGAACATCTAATTGGCAATCAAAAGCTTTTTATAAAACATACAAAATACGTTAAAATTTTTCATAAAAAGTGGATAAAACTTGTTTCATTTTAACGGTAAATTTTTATTTTTGATGTGCTTAGTAAAAGTTAATTTTTATGAACAAAAAGAAACCAACAATGGGCAGTGGGCATGACTGGTCTAGGCCAGCGTGCAATGGAGATTTAAGGCGCCTCCTTCCCTCCACTAGCCTGGGGTAGCATCTTGGGCAAGTGCTAGCAAACCCTGTGCCATCTTTACCAGGGTTACATGACCCCCCATGGACTGGGAGTTGCGACAGCCAGAGCAGGCGGCGTGAAATCTTTTGCCAAGTCATTTATGTCATTCGTAACTTAATTGTGACAAAAACGACCAAATTCACCATACATCATATAATTCACAGTAGATCTTCGAACACTCATTATTAATTTATGAAAATTGAACTCTGATTGATCTAACATTGGTCAATCTCACAGACTTTCTGCTAGGTATGTCAAAACTGAAATTACTAACGAGTCGAATAATTTTAGTCGAGTATCTACAGGCATGTTTTTTACACATTTTTACTATTAACGTTAAAGCAGTTACCTTTAATTCCATGGTTAACTCGTTTAAGTCACAGGTTCTGTGTGTGTGTGTGTGTGTGTGTGTGTGTCTGTGTGTGTGTGTCTGTGTGTCTGTCTGTCTGTCGGTCTGTCTGTCTCTCTCTTTCTCTCTCTATTTCTCTCTCTCACCCTCTCTGTCTCTCTGTCTCTCTGTCTCTGTCTGCCTGTCTCTCTCTGTGTGTCTCTCTCTGTGTCTCTCTCTCTCTCTTTCTCTCTCTCTCTCTCTCTCTCTCCC
>RDPX01000161.1:1173587-1193587 GCA_003991215.1 Morbakka virulenta
GCCGAGTTCTGCCATTTGCCTTGTTTTTCGATCGATTTCACTGAGTTTTGCTTTCAAAATGAGTGACAACGAGAGCCACAACAACGACGATGTCTTTGCAACTGATACCAGTGAAGATTCTCTTTCGGAAGGCAATTCAATATTAAACTATTAGGAAACAACAAAGCCATCCAAATAGGAATGTAGATGAAAAGTAGGTCCCCACTATCAATCTCCTCCAATAAATGGACTCTTGTATGAATCCCAAAATAAAAAAAAATCCCTTAAATGTGGATTATTCTTTTGAGTACTGCAGCCAGCAGAATCAAGGTAGAGTCTTTATTTTGATCTTATTGCATTCATAATTCATTTTACTTTCAGAAAATGTATAGTTTTAATAGTCTATGATGTACAGGAGAACTGCAGTTGTTCATTATAAGTGCATACCCATGACGTAATTTCCAGCATCTAATTTTGTGCCCATTGTTTAGTATGCACTTTTAATTATGTCATGTCCTAAGGGGGTTTTGGGTTTTTATTTCAGGGACCTAATATTGTCTTATTGTTCTGAACATAAGCGCTTTTGGAACGGTAAAAACGTAGATGACGAAAAAAACCTAAGCTGATTAAGTTCAAAAAGTAAATCTTTTCCATACAAAAAAAAAGTTATAAAAAAACTGTTGAAGAAAATTGGTTAAAACCATCTATCTATCCGTTTAAAAATTAAAGCCAATGGAGTCTTTTTTAAAAGTGGAAATTTTACAGTTTGTTAATTAGTACAAGAGTTTCTTATATTTTTGGCCATTGTAGTACTAGTTTCTTGTAGGCCAGGCTTCTTACAAAATTTGTGTAATTTAGATTATAATGAAGAGCACATGGTCCAAGTCTCCCGATTCTTTCGATTTTGGAGTTTAACTCCCGATCTCTCGATTCTCATTGAAATCTCCCGATTCTCAAAGAAATCTCCAGATTCCTTAAGAAATTGGTCAATTTGTCTTATTTTTTCATTTCTTCGCGTTGTTTCTATTACTCCATCTTGGTTTTGAAATCAGCCGAGGTTACGTTCTTATATTCTATGTTATCTAGACGCGGAATAACATGTCAAATACGTCTATCATTTTCTAGTTTTTGTTGTAAGATCAAAATATCAAACAAAATTATGAATTATATTATCAATTAATATTATTATTGATTATATAATCACTAATATCGTTCTCTGTAAAGGTTGATTTTAAGCCGAAAAACGTCTCATTTCAGAGTGAAATCTGCAGAGCAAACCCCTAGTTATGTTTTGTTAAGTCTCCCGATTTTCAGACATTTCAACTTGGACAATATGAAAGAGCCATATCATGAGAAAACTGTTCCAAAACAAAAGACCATAAAAACATTTGCACGAAGAATGAAGTCACACAAGAGTTCATTCTAACGAAAGTTAACCGCTTATCAGTGTGGATATCTTACTAGAGCTTTTGATAGGAATTACACCAAGGATTAAAACGGCACGAGTTACGATGTATATTTCTGCGTTAAGATCTAGACAATTAAATATTGTCCTTCTAGTGAAAAAATGAATTTATGTACGATTTTTTTAGCCCTGATGATATCATTACAAACAGTATTTCTCGACTCAGAGGGCATTTCAAATCCTTCATAAACATTACTACAGATATTATTAGGTTTACTAACTTAAGTGGGTTCTGAATACTTTTTTTTACCTCCGCCAAAATTATGTTTTCAACTACGTTTGTCTTGTTTGTGTCTGCTCTAAGAGATACAAACGAATTTTGATGAAATTGTCAGAAATTTGTTATTGTAGCACAAGATAGCACTGGATGAGCTTTAGCCTTAATCGGTATCACCTTCTTAATTTTGTTTAAGTTTATTGAAAACAACGTAAATAGACCATCAGCCTTTCTTCCACAAAGAGTGCTGTGGTTAGTTGGTTAAAACACCTGTCCAGTAAACAAAAGATCTCCTGGTCAAATCCGGGTAGTGCCTTGCATTTTCATAACATGTTTCTATGTTTTCAGAAATACTATCTGATGAAACACTAGATTTCAATAAACATGTTTTTGTGTTAAATCTTACAATGTGTTTATCAACTATCTTTGAAAGTACGGAAATAGATGGTTTTTGATTATGGTGAAAATGAAATAGGATCTTTAATTCTAGGAATTTAGTTTAATCTTTGAGCAAGATAAGTCCATTTAATTTTCAACAAATATAATCTTAAGACTCGGTTAAGAATCCAAACACTGTGCTAAAGTTTACAATTTTTGGGGTTTGTACCTTTTATTTTCTGGCATTTTTGTTTTTTGAGGTTTTCTTGTAACCGTCTTACAAAATTCAGGAGCAGTTAATTAAAATCCTTACCTCAAAAAACCAAATAGTGAAATTTTTTATCAAGTGCAGATATCTGGATACAAAGGAAGAAAGGTTGATTTAATTTTAAAGGATTATTATTTTTACTACCAAGCTTTGAGAGAGAGTGATCGACGGAAGAATGCGGAGGGAGGTCCTCGTTGTGTTTTCATTTATCTGGAAAAGGTTTATAATCGAGCACCACTGGAGGAAATATGGTTCCGCATGAAAAAAGAGGTATAAGGGAGAAATATATAAAGTGTGTATAGGATATGTATGCTGGATATAAGACAGTATTAAAGTGCTGGGAAGACAGAACCATTTAAGGATGAAGTGGGAAAACACCAGGACCTGGCAGATGGGTCATTCCCTTTTTCAGTAGTCGTGGATGTGCTCACCGATTCTATCAGGCCGCTAAACCCTGGCAACATGTTGTTCGTAGATGACGCTGATTTGATCAATGCAAAGAAGGAAGAAGGGGTCGAAAAATTGAAAAAACGAAAGGAAGTTATGGAAAAAAAAGAGGATGAAGGTTAGCTGAATTGAAACAAAGTACTTGCGTATTAACAAAACAGCCAACTTCCCACTGATGACAATCACGGGTGCGGACGTTCCAGAAATGACAGAATTAAAGATCATAGGATTAGCTATACAAAATGACGGAGGCAATGAAAAAGAGGTGAAGGAAAGGATCCAAGCTGGACGGGATGGTTGGCAAAAGACTACAGCAATACTGTGTAACAAGAGAGTATCGGTAAAAGTATGGAGGATAACGGTGAGACCGGCAATAAGGTACGGATTGAAAAGAGTCCTTGTGACGACAGGGCTCGAGAAACAGTTGAACGTAGCAGAAATAAGGATGCTCCGATGGTCTCTGGTTGTTACCAGAAGAGAAATGCTACCCAACGAGGAAGTGAGAGACAGGATGAAAGTAGGAGAGCTCTCTCAGAAATTGTGAGAGGCAAAGTTGAGGTGGTTTGGGCTCGTGGAGAAAAGAGACGCAAACTATGTTGGTAAAATAGTGTAGGGAATGGCAATACCAGGAAGGAGGAAAAGAGGACGGCCAGAGCATGAATGCATAGACAACATCAAGGTCGATATGGCGGGAAAGAGGTAAGGACGACCAGAAGTGAGCCCTTGGGAGATAAAAAATTCGTTGTGTTGACCCCTGACCACAAGAAACAGCCGAAAGAAGAAGAAGAAGAAGGTTGTTGTCTCTACTACTATAATTGTATTTAAACTCAAAAAAAATGTTAGTTTAAGTATCAATCCCGTATTATGTAGAGGTGGGTGATAACAAGTCACCAAAACTCCTGTTAAGTCACTTTTATGTGTCTATAAAGGCAAGATTTTCTTCATAGTTCTGGAAAGACAGTCTTTGCCCTTACCACGCACTCAATGCTCCAGTCAATACTGAAATGACCACTTCTCTTTTCAATCTAACAATCTCATCCTTAAGCAATTGGTATTTGTTAATCTTTTCAACTTCAATACCACTGTCTTGCATCCCAAGCTATTGCAACACCAATAATCAAGGCAAATTATCCTTACCATTTTATCTATTTGTTACACCCTATATTTCACTAATATACTACTACTAATATTATTATTACTGTTGTTGTATCATGGTCTGATAATAACTCAATGCTTATATTCTGTGGGAGTTGTACACAAGTTTAGGGGCGGCACAGGAATTTCAACAGTTTAGGTCTGCAGGGCTTTCCTTCACACCTTTGATGTCCCAACAGTTAAGGCTTATGGATAGTGCAAGCTGCTTTTTCAATCCCAATCTTTGGATCCGTTTGGGGTTTTTTTTTGTCATTTCTGGACCCTGCACTCAACCTTCACCATACGGCAGGTACAAACTTAACTTTCTTAAGAGACCAGGGCTTAGCCAGCTCCTATTTCAACTCGTCAGAATTTTTCAATTTTTCCTGTTCTTTAAATCTTTGTTTTGTCCCTAGGTATTGCAGTTTTCATTATCATGCAGATATTTTCTTCCTTATTGACCACAATAATATCACGTCTGCGATGTTTAACGACATTGGCACATCGTATGTCGAAGTCGTACTGCGGTTTCACTTTGTTTTTTCCTACAACACCGACAGGCTTGTTTTGTACCAAGTCTCACTTCGTTCGACAACAAATAATCCACATAATTTTATGGAAAATAAGAATAATAATAATAATAATAATAATAATAATAATAATAATAACCGTCCTGGGCATTGACATTAAACTGCATCCGGTTGCGGAGTTCGACGTGGGCGAACGAGGTTACCCTTCGCCACAACTACCTCCAGGTCACCCTTGAGCAAGGTGTAGTACCTGTTAGGTCTCCCCGAGCCCGAGAAATGTCGGGTTGGCATCCGACGGGGGCTAGTCTGCCTTATGGGTAGAGAGGACTCTTTAGCTTTGGTTGGCAACCCCTCTAAAGATGGTGTCTTGAAAAAAATACCGGTGGTAGTGTAACCTTAACTTCACTAATCCTCAAATGAGTGTAAAAATGTCAGATAAAATTAATGAAAATAACCGGCATGGATGAGGCTGGAACAACTTGTGAAGGTCTCTCGCCCGGCAGGTGCTCCCCGGATCAGCGGCGGGGATCCGGTCGTCATCATACTACTGCTATGAGAAAGTGGAACAAAGAATTAAACGTAGCTGTGATGGAGTGCTACTTTCTAAGTGATCCAGTGAATGAGGATGGTAAACCTATGCAAGACAGAGGATGGATCGTGTTTGGATGGAAGGAGGTTTATTTGATATCAGTGAACAGAATTTATGCGATCAGGCTAGATCCATAAGGAAAAACGAGCTACTATCGGAGGTGGAGATTGAAATGATTAAAAGAAGTATCTAAGAAAAGGAGACACAAACTGACTTCGTTGTTAACATTGAAGATGTAGATCAGGATAATGATGTAGCACAATCTGAACCCGAGCTTGATGTGGATCTGCGTGACGACGTCAACCTACTTGAAATGCCAGCAGAGTTTGATGATGAACACAATGCAGAGAGAACAGAGGAACAACAACAGATAATAGACCAAATGTGCACCATAATGAAGGAAACGGATAAACACTTTTTCCCAGGATTGAAGAAAGCAGACAAGTTAGCAAACATTACCAAAAGTGTTAATGACGTGTTAACCCATGTTAAGACAAACACCATAACTGAAACGAATGGCCTGATCTTTGCAACGTCGATTTACATTGCCGGAAAGCTTGGTTTTAGAACCCCAACAAATGAAAGGAGAACACCAAAAGAACCCTGGTGGAAGCGAAGGATTAAAAAGTCAATCGATGAGATTCGAAAGCATATTAATTTATTGAAAAGGAAGAAGAAAGGTGAGAATGTTAGACGGAATAAGTACTCTGCATTAGAGCAGAAGTATAGGGTTAAAGCAAAAGGAATTAGTCTGGTTATTGAAGAACGAAATCAGAGATTAATTGCAAAATCTCACAAACTTAGAAGGTATGATGAGAGAATCCATCAATTCAGACTAAATAGAACATTCAGTCAAGATCGAAAGGAAATTTATCAAGAGTTAAATGGGTCTGAGAAAGCTGAAAAGGTCATACCAGATGCCGAGAAAAATAAGGCATTCTGGTCAGAAATATGGAGGAAAGAAAAGAAGAACAATTCAGAAGCGGAATGGCTTCAAAAATTGAAAGAAGAAAAAGAAGATGTACAACAGGACAACTTGATGATTTCTAACTTCTGGTAAAAGAACAATTGAAGCGAATATCCAATTGGAAAGCACCGGTGCCAGATGGGGTTCAAGGATACTGGTTGAAACATCTGACAACACTCCGTAGCCGTATTGCCCATCAAATGAATGAGCTGGTTAATGGTAATGAGTCAATTCCTGCTTGGTTGACCAAAGGCAGAACTGTCCTTTGCCAAAAAGACCCTTCTGAGGGAAACGACGTGGGAAACTTTAGACCAATTTCCTGTGTGGAAACTAATGACAAGTATTATTTCTGATAATATTTATAAATACTTGGAAGAGAATGAGATGCTCCCTGACGAGCAAAAAGGTTGCAGGAGGAGAAGTAGGGGTACTAAAGACCAACTCATCATTGATAAAGCCATTATGAAGGAGTGTAAGAGAAGGCACAAAAATCTGGCAATGGCGTGGATCAATTACAGAAAAGCGTATGATATGATTATCCACTCCTGGATAATTGAATGTCTAAAACTGGTAAATGTATCCGAAAACATCATAAAGTTTATTACTGAGTCCATGGAAAAATGGAAGACAGTCTTAACAGCATGTGGTGAAAAGTTATGCGAGGTTGACATCAGGTGAGGTATATTCCAAGGGGATAGTCTGTTTCCCTTGTTGTTCGTAATTTGCATGATTTCTCTCTCCAGTGTACTAAGAAAAATGGGTGCTGGATACACCTTAGGGACTGTGAAAATCAACCATTTGCTTATCATGGACGATTTAAAGTTGTTTTCGAAAAACGAAAATGAGATCGACAGTTTGGTGTCCACTGTACACGCATGTAGCAAAGACATTGGGATGGAATTCGAATTTCAAAAGTGTGGTGTCCTGGCGTTGAAATGAGGAAAAATGATTAAAAGTGAAAGCTTAAGCTTGACTGATGGTAGCATTATTAAAAAAGTCGACCAGAATGGTTACAAATATCTTGGTATTATCGAGTCGGATAAGATTAAGGAGGATATAGTTAAAGAATCTTTCCGGAAAGAGTACCTTAGGAGGGTAAGACTAATTTTGAAATTAAAATTGCACGGGCGAAATAAGGTAACAGCAATCAACACATGGGCTGTATCACTAATGCGATACGGTACAGGAGTCATTAATTGGACGAAAAACGAACTAGAAAAGGTTGATTGGAGGACAAGAAAATTAATGACCATGCACAAAAGCTTTAACCCAAAAAGTGACGTTGCAAGGTTGTATGTAAAGAGGAAAGAAGGTGGAAGAGGACTGATTAGTGTTGAGAAATGCGTAAGAGCTGAAGAAAAGAATTTGGCATGGTACGTTTTAAAAAGTATAGAGGAGATTCTCCAGATGGTTAAAAATCAAGGTCTTTTGAAAACGAAAGAATGTAGGGACCCAGAAGCTTTTAAGAGAGAGGGAAAGGTTGAGATGATAAGAGAGTATAAGGAGAAAAGATTGCATGGACAATTCTTAGAAGAGAATGGAGCCGTTGATTGGGATAAGACTTAGGGATGGTTGAGTAAGGGAGACTTAAAAAGTACCACTGAGCCATTGATTTGTAGTGCTCAGGAACAATCACTGAGAAACGAACTATTTAAAATACCACATTGAAAAAACTGCAGGATGTGTTTCGAGAGGGGTGAGAGTTTCAGCCATGTCGTGAGTGTTCCAAGTTAGCACAGAAAGAATATAAAAGGCGTCATGAAAATATGGCAAGATATGTCCATTGGGCAATGTGTCGTACGGCACGTTTGAAACAAGCCAACGAGTGGTACAACCAAAAGCCAGATGGTTGTAGCAAAAATGAAGAACACAAACTGTTATGGGACATGATGATACAATGCGACCAACACATCGAAGCTAGAAAGCCTGATATTGTGATGATAAATAAAAGAACAAAAGAGGCTAAAATAATAGACATCGCCATTCCTGGGGACAAAAGAGTAAACGTGAAGGAAATGGAAAAGATTGAGAAATACCAACCATTGAAGGATGAAATTGCACGGTTATGGACGTTAAAGAAGGTTAAAGTGATTCCTGTTGTTATAGGTGCGTTGGGAATGGTTAGTAAGAAGCTGGAATCACATTTGAAGGATTGCGATGAAAATATCAAAATGGAAGTTGTACAAAAAACAGCATTGTTAGGATCAGTACGTGTTCTAAGAAAGGTACTGTCGTCTTAAGTGACTGCAAAAGTAAACTTGAAATCTCAGGTGGCTTGTTACTGCCTGCTTTCAAGTTAATTTACCGACATCAAGAACTAAAGTCGAGAAGTGAAACATTGAACATAATAATAATAACAATAACAGCAGTAATGATAATAATAGCAGTGATAATAATAGCATTAATAATTATTATTATTATCATTGTCATCTCTATTACTATTACTATTATTAACATTAATATCATTATTGCTGTTGCTGTTATCAACAAACGTAATTTTACAAGATAGTTCTGCACTAATAAAAAAATCAATATTCTGATATAATGGAGAATTGAACCAAAATTAGATTAATATACCCAAAGTACGACTTTAGTACCTTTCAGCTAAAATCAGTAAACTACATGAAAACAAGGATTTAGGTTTCCACATTCCAACAAAAGAAATACCAAATTACAACCACATTTAAGGTATGGAAAAACAAAAAATAGTTGGAAAAAATTAATGTGGAAACAAAAATTGCATCAAAAGGAAGTCCTTGAACCAACAATGATGGCTTTTGTGGCAAAAGGCACTGTTTTCCCTTTAGAATTCCAAACTGCCTCCTCCTGTGTGATTCTGACTATTTTTCTGTCGCTCCTTGCTTGTTGGGAAGAGATCTTTCTCACTTAATTATACTTTTATAAGGATAATTCTAACTTTCTTTTCTTTTTCTTTCTTGAAAGTTTTCAAGCAATCTATATGTCATGNCCATTGGGCAATGTGTCGTACGGCACGTTTGAAACGGGCCAACGAGTGGTACAACCAAAAGCCAGATGGTTGTAGCAAAAATGAAGAACACAAACTGTTATGGGACATGATGATACAATGCGACCAACACATCGAAGCTAGAAAGCCTGATATTGTGATGATAAATAAAAGAACAAAAGAGGCTAAAATAATAGACATCGCCATTCCTGGGGACAAAAGAGTAAACGTGAAGGAAATGGAAAAGATTGAGAAATACCAACCATTGAAGGATGAAATTGCACGGTTATGGACGTTAAAGAAGGTTAAAGTGATTCCTGTTGTTATAGGTGCGTTGGGAATGGTTAGTAAGAAGCTGGAATCACATTTGAAGGATTGCGATGAAAATATCAAAATGGAAGTTGTACAAAAAACAGCATTGTTAGGATCAGTACGTGTTCTAAGAAAGGTACTGTCGTCTTAAGTGACTGCAAAAGTAAACTTGAAATCTCAGGTGGCTTGTTACTGCCTGCTTTCAAGTTAATTTACCGACATCAAGAACTAAAGTCGAGAAGTGAAACATTGAACATAATAATAATAACAATAACAGCAGTAATGATAATAATAGCAGTGATAATAATAGCATTAATAATTATTATTATTATCATTGTCATCTCTATTACTATTACTATTATTAACATTAATATCATTATTGCTGTTGCTGTTATCAACAAACGTAATTTTACTAATAAAAAAATCAATATTCTGATATAATGGAGAATTGAACCAAAATTAGATTAATATACCCAAAGTACGACTTTAGTACCTTTCAGCTAAAATCAGTAAACTACATGAAAACAAGGAATTAGGTTTCCACATTCCAACAAAAGAAATAGCAAATTACAACCACATTTAAGGTATGGAAAAACAAAAAATAGTTGGAAAAAATTAATGTGGAAACAAAAATTGCATCAAAAGGAAGTCCTTGAACCAACAATGATGGCTTTTGTGGCAAAAGGCACTGTTTTCCCTTTAGAATTCCAAACTGCCTCCTCCTGTGTGATTCTGACTATTTTTCTGTCGCTTCTTGCTTGTTGGGAAGAGATCTTTCTCACTTAATTATACTTTTATAAGGATAATTCTAACTTTCTTTTCTTTTTCTTTCTTGAAAGTTTTCAAGCAATCTATATGTCATGGTAAGAGTGCTCATTCGAACATTCTTTGAACCAGAAAATTCTGAACTTTATGGACTCAGAGGAAGCCATAGATGTAAGAGCTGTATCATCACATAATAAAGCTCTTGTATCCACGACTCTGAGCTAGTTTGCAAATAGCATTGATATTCTCCTAGCCTCTTTCAATGTAGATTGAAACTCTCTTCAATTGTCTTTCTTTCCGAATAAATATGATCTTTCATCTTTTGAATCCCTGGCTAACGACATCTTCTTTCTTCTCTCTTTTGATTTCCCTCTTCGTTATTCTCTATCAACTTCTAGCAAAGACACAAGGTTGCTTGTTGCCTTGCCAGGAGTGAACAAGAATCTCATGCAACTCATTTCACTTTTAGTCTTCATCCTTTTACAGTTGTTGCCTCTCACTGTAATAAATCGTCCTAGAATGTATGTTTGGTTCAGATGGTCAGATTGTAAAACTCTTTGGTTTCTAAGTGCTCACGTTCATTACTTGAATGGTATTTGAAGTTTAAAGTCAATTCTTATTACTTGATCTGACCTTTAACCTGCCTGTCTTTTCTACGGAGCTCCATTCACTTGGTGGCTTTGTGTGTTGTGTAGTAATTAACCATAAAAAATCCATTCAGTAAAGCCGATGGCCACTAAAGCCACAGACACTGCCTTGAATCCCATTCAATGTAACTTTTATTTTCTACTTGTTTTTCTTTATAGTTCTAAATTATTCTAAATTTTTCAATATTATTTCAAAACAGTGCTATCTTAGTTATTTTCATACTTTCTCCACTGTATTTAGATACATATAACTATATTTGCAAAACAGATAAAAGTCCTTCCGAAGTTAGAAATAAAGGTGTATTCAACGTTGGAGGACACTTCAGAAACAACAATTACATAAACATGAATGTTGCCCCTGTACGAGGCCCATTATAAGGGTTTCTCCTTTGAAGCTTATTTTTGTTTACAAGATTCGAAGATGTATTCACTCCCTAGTGCCCAGTGGAACTTTTTGTGTTACTTCATAACTGTACTATGCTGAAGAACATTGGTATTAATAAATTTACTGATAGACTAATAGCATAGATCAATTGATAGATTTTGGCTAAATCAATTGATAGATATAGATTATTTGAAAACAATTTAGGCCACTTCACTTGGATTATGAGATGTGCTTGTTTCTGAAGAAATAAATCTATCACCTAGGTCAAAAGGATAAACTGCATTTGACTTAGTCTGTAGTGAACAGCTATAAGACAAGTCAAAGGATTGGAAGATACCGTTTGAACACCTTTTTGACAAAAATTTATATCTGTAGATTAAAAAGAGCCATGCTATAGTCAATAAAGTGAATGCATTTCATATAAAAGAATGGGAAAGTAAGGGCTTGATCGCTTTCATAAGCAACAACTAATTGTGCTGTCTGTTGTAAATGAAGACAAAAAAATATCTATAGGGAACAAGAAAAAAAGTTTGCGGCTTGATATACTTAGCATCTTCAGGAACTTGTAAAAAACTACCCAACAAAAATCAGAACTGGAGCCCACCATTCTTCTCTGCTGTAGGATGATGTCCTACTTGCTAAGGTGTCGTTCCTTGCAAGCAATTGTATTTGGTAACAGTGTCATGGCCTATTTTAAGTGTAATTATGGCACAATGTTAAGATTATATAAAATACAACCTGTAGACAAATTGATTTTAGCTTCATATACAAACCATTCTCAAGGAACTAAATTGACCTAGAGTATTTACATTACACAGGACTGCAAAACAATTCTTGATCATCTCAAAATAATCTGTAAGTTCCTTACAATACTCTTTTTAAGGACCTGTGGGGTATTTACGGAATAACTGTGTTTTAGGCACTAAGATTTCATGCGTCCTGGTTATGACTTCAAACTACATTCGGCTGTGGAGAGGATGAGGGGGGATAAAGCTACCCTTTACCCCAACTACCTTTAGGGCACCCTTGAGGAAGGTGTAGTACCTGTTATCACTCCTCGACACCACAAAATACTGGGTTGCCACCCAGGGACTAGTTTATTCTTATGTGACCTATTCCTTCAAATAGGCGTAGTGCTTCCTGCGATATGGTCTCGTTAGAGGACGAAGCTAGAAGTTGCCTGTGTCACATGTGTTGTGCAGAGGAGAGCAAACGTTTAGGACTTTTATGAAGCCTTTATGAATAAACTGCTGGACGTGCTAACCCACAACTTTGTAGCAGTTTTCAGAGACTTCAACACCAAACTCAGTCCAGAAGTTGCCCATTTACCTTCCAGAAATATAAACTACCTGGTATATCGTCTAAGTAAGTTCGGCTTGATTGCAGCTTCACAAGAGGCAGAGTGGGCTATGAACGTTCAAAGACGGAGCCAACGAATTCTTGCGGCAACTCAACTTTATCCTTGTACGCCACAAGTGGAATGACAACATTCACAATACCGAGGTCAACAACACCTTCTGTACCGTATCCACGAATCATAGTTGTTTTTGCCAAGATCAGACTTGGCCTAAGGACAGCTAAGTTAGGCAAATCAAATATGACTGGCGGCGCTTCTCAATATCACCTGAAATCTAACAACAGTACAACATTTCTGTCGAGAATTGATTCCAAGTGCTTGAAACAGATAAGAATGGAACGAGATGTGAGACATTTGTGGAGGCAAACAGGCAAGACATGGAGGAGTGTGTCACAAAAAGATCCAAGAGGAAGTCAGTACACACCTCCTTCAATACAAGTTTAGTAGAAGCGAGGCAGAAAAGCAGACAAAGTGCTCCAGAAATGGGAGACTGATTGCACAAACGAGAGCAGAGTTGCTTGGAAAGTTGCTATCAGCAACCTGTAAAAAGTCTACGACAGGTGGAAGAACAGGAGCTTGAATGGTGTACTCGTAATTTTAAGGTGGCTCATGGAGCTCAGAGATAAGCAGAGGCCTAAAAACAGTAAATGAAGTGAATGGTGGCAGGAGGGAGAACGAAGAACACGTTTCACGAGGAGATACCGAACACCTTCAAAAGGGACCTCTTTTCTATGGAGCAGTTCTGAAAGGTGAAGCGATCTCTGAAGTCAGAAAAAGCTGTAGGTCCAGATAACATCCCATCTGAAGTGTTCAAAGTCTATGAATTCGATGCAGCTTGCCTTGACGTCTGCAGGAAAGCTCTCCTGGAAAATAACAAACCGGGTCTATGGTCACTCATAAGCACTATACCTGTGACAAAATTTGGGGAACTATCAAATACCAACAACTAATGAGGCATCAGCCTGATTTGTGTTATAGCCAAAATCTAGAATCGGCTGATACTCCAACCGCTTAAGCAGTGCAATCAATCTCAAACTCAGGATAAACATATAAACATGGCTTCTTACCGAAGACAATCACAGTAGCACAAATCCTGACCTTAAAGAGAGTTATAGACGATGTGAAAGCAAACCATCTGCTTGCTACTATCACCTTCATAGATTTCAAGAAGGCATTTGTTAATCCACAGGGTGAGAATAATGAAGATCCTGAGGGGATACGGTATCTCGCCGAATCTTCTCAAAGCCATCAAGAAGATGTACACCAATACAAAATCAAAGGAAGTTTCACCAGACGAAGAGGCAGTAGTTTGACATCACAGCTGTGTGTTCTACAAGGAGATAACCTGACTCCATTTGCCTTCGTCATCTTGTTGGAATACACAATGAAGAAAACTATGAAAGGAAAGGGAGGAGAACCTTTGCTTCACAAGTACGCCTCGTAACTCCAAGAGATATTCGAAAGAAGTCCTTGTAGACGACACCGCCCTGCTGTCTGATGCTAAAGAAGCCCAGGAAATACTCTCGAGCATAAAAACAGAATGTACGAAGGTAAGGATGGATCTCAATTGCCTCCAAATAAAGTCCCTTGCGTACAACATAGAGAGCCTTTCACCATCCCACACTAGAGACGGTACAGAATTAGTATGAAAGCTGGACTTAAAGTATATCTATCTTGGGTTGACAGTTCTGAGAAAAACATTGCAACCAGAAAAGCTCTGGCCTTGCAAGCCCTTAATAGGATGAACAGATTTTTGACTTCAAGCGTGAAACCGGAGCTGGAGAGTGATTTCTTCCTTGCCAGAGTTCAACTCCTGCACAGGTGCGAGGGATGGTCTATGACGGAGGCAATGGAGAAGTCCCTCAACCGAACCTACACAAGAATGCTGGTAAAACCCCTCAATATCCACTGGGGCAACCAATGAGTACCTACCTATGTGACAGGATGCAGACTGTCTCCAACAAGAAAGTTTTGAACTTAATTCATCTCCCAGGCCAACGAGCTAAAGGACGAGTATGAAGGAACTATGTAGACATACTCAAGAGGGAGACAGGAGCGACAGTGTCAGTGAGCTGGCTACAATGATTACTGACCACGTTTTTTAGATCCTGGCTACTGTCTACATAAGGTAAGGTAAGCACGAGGTCGAGATTCTATTCCATGAGTAGAAAAAGACCTTTGGAATTTGAAAGAAAGCCATTGGTTGGTGTCAAGAGAGAAAATGATCAATCAATTACTGAATGCTTTGATCGGGTGCTTAAAAAGTCAATTTTCTAGGTCAAGAACTGGGAAAACCAAGCTGAAGAAGGTAAGGCAAAGAAATTTTGAGAACAGCAATTTGTACATATCTTTTTAAAGGAATATCTAGACTTCTTCAAAACCTGAGCTTTAAAAAGAAGAGTGCAGTTTTTATTTCAAATCAAATTCACAAAAAGATAAGGAACCAATAAAACCATTATATGTGGTCAAAAAAAGTTTTGTTGTTTTGTTAGCTATCGACATACTTTTTGCATCTGTCTGAATGAAATGCAAAAGACCAAAAGGGGTCTAGAGGTTAAGCACTCCAACTAAAAGGAGTAATTGTTTTTTCTTCGTTGTCATAGATCATTCGAAAGGTTTGCTAACTTATCTCACAGACACTTAACTGATGTTGAGATTTATTGGATTCTGGCTAGAAACTTTACCCATAAGATCTTTCAAAAAAGACTATTTACATGTTACGCATGATTGAAGCAAAAATACCAAAGCTAGATGTCAGTTCAAAGCCACACTTAAAAAGGAGAAAGAAAAGAGGTTTTCTTGTCCAGTCGAGTCCCTTGATAAAATGTATAGTCTGTTGACATAACAATCTTTATGTAAACGTGTAGAGGTTTAACCATGCCCTATCTTCCTCAAGGAAATTGAAATTTTCTTCCAATTAGCTCTTTCCGTGCCCTTTCGGTGTTAAAACAAGGGGGGGGGATTCCAGGCTTAAGAACAATATTGTTACCTTCAACCCTTTTGCATAGTTGTAAAAGGTACTTCCAGCATATTTTATGCTAGCGATCTTGCATCAAAGTTAATCCATGTACACATCTTCTGTATTATCGCTGCAAAATCTCTATGAATATTACGTTCATTAATAAACCTTAAAATTCTGTCTGTTGTCTAATCTACTCCAGGAAATATTGCTTATAGATTAAGATAGACGATGATAGGTAAAGAATGTTAAGAAGTTTACCAAGAGCTAGTTTTCATTCAGGATTAGAAGATAATTACACAAACATGCTATAGAAGTATATATAAGATTATCAGTAAAGTTTTCTTTCTAGATTAAATTGCAAACTTAAATAAGCAGATAACAGTCTGCCTAATGATAGCTAATACGATTCAGGTTGAACTTACCACGAAGTCTACGTGATATCCTAGAAACGTCCTAAAATATCTAGGATCTCTAGGGTATCTCTGACACTTTGTATGCCTAAGTAATGTGATGGTCTGATTAATACGATTCAGGTTGAACTTACCACGAAGTCTACGTGATATCCTAGAAACGTCCTAAAATATCTAGGATCTCTAGGGTATCTCTGACACTTTGTATGCCTAAGTGATGTGATGGTCTCATTAATACGATTCAGGTTGAACTTACCACGAAGTCTACGTGATATCCTAGAAACGTCCTACAATGCCTGGGGCATCCCTGACACTTAATTCTATGTGATATGATTTTAGCCTTTATTCTTTAATGTCGATTTGCATCCCCATTTCTGGAAGTGAGCTTCAAACAGCATAGTTTAGTTTCTTTTGCCAATCGAACCTCTTTTAGTTTTCTTTTTGATTTTTAGAGAGTTTGAACTAATAAATAATTTTTTTAACTGTTTATATTTTATTTATTTATTATTATTTTTTAACAGGACATCTGTGACAGTTTATATATATATATATATGACTGTAGATACATCCTGTAAAAGATTCTTACATAATAATATTAACAATAATAAGGGCCCATAGCGTCATTTAATAAAACGGCTTTTGCGATAGTCAAAGTTGAATCAAATTTCGGATTCCTAATTAACACCGACTGTTAGCCTTAATAAGCTGCTGTATCGTTGAAAAATGGGTTTCTGACTAAAATAAACAGGATAATAAGGCTTGACTTTTTGTTATTTTTACCAAATGTTGATCAAAACTGAAATACTAAAATAGAAAGATGCTTTTTTTTCAGAATAGCTTTGAATGATCAAGCAGTAGAAAAGATTGCAATAAAAACCCTCGGTACAGTTTCAAATTTTGTTTGGAGCAACCCACAAGTCACAATTTTTGTTCTTCTTGTGGGGCCTTTTTTTCTTTTTATGTGGAGAAAAATATTGTGTTTTTACAAAGGTCTTAAGTTAGGAAGAAAAGGTATAGGAAAAGAATAGTAATGGACATTAAAGAACCCAATATGAATCATTATCGCCAGGTATTAGGTCTTGCATAGACATCTGTTGTCAGGGCCTGCCACAATTTATTGTAGCCCACCAAAACGGAATGCTATTTCGATGCACAGGTTTTTCTACGTGCTGTGACTGATGAAAAATTTTTGCATTGCTTTACTCGATCTTTTTTGCACTTGATCATTTCTGTGAGAACCAAATTTTGTTTTTGTGCTGTTCTTGGTTTTTTCCTCCTATTGATAAACAGTCTCATGGAGGTGAAACTCTGTAGTCTTGCTTGGAAACCTTTCCAGAGATGATGTCTCTATGAAAACACCCACATTGTCACCTGACCTCAACTCCTCTTATGATATTAATTACGTTACCTATCACCTTGGGGCTTGGTTATTTGATATGCTGATAGTGTGCATCTAGATGATGGTATTGGACCATTTTTTTATATAATATTTTTACTAGAAATTTTGATCAAACGAATGCTTCTTACAACACAAAATACCTTTAATGACCACAGTGTCCCACGAATCTAAGAATTAAAGACTGATTCTATATTGGGGATTGTGGGATTGAAAGTTTTTTAAGTATCTTGGATAAAATGCAGTACTTTCTCTCATATTGTAAAATGCATACTGTACTGGAAGGAATAACATCTGTTAAGTATTCAACAATTGCTGCCTTTCCCCATGCTCTATTCTTGGCTAACTCTCTTGATTGACTTTACATCAATGACTTTCCTAATTACTTTCTTCACTTTATCAACACCTGTACTGAAGATGTGGATATGTACTCTGCCAATGGCGAATAGGCAACTCAGCTGGAATAATTTAGACCTGTGAAAGATTTAGAGTCAAAGGATCTGTCAAAGAATAAAGAAGGAAGAAGTTGGTTTATTCTAACGCGGCAAAATGTAACTGATGTCTTTCAATAAAAGCTAATTTCTTATCTTCCTCAATTATTCATAGACTATTATTCTAATGTTGCTCCCTGTTAAGGCTGCTTCTCACTTTCATTAATGCTCATCAATTCAAATGCTTGGTTTTTCATTTTCTCCAGATTCTTCTTGGAGTTCTTATACTTAGTCTATTGATAAGTTTGCTTTTAAAGAGATTGTCTCTTTGCATCGAGCTGTAGAGTACCTTGAGGCCATTTTAAGGCAATGTAAATTCTGTCGTTGCATAGAGTACCCTTGTCAAGTCTGGACAGGTGCTCCTTTATCTCATCTCGATGTTCTTGGTCGAGTTTAAAGACGTGTTTGTAACTTATTAGGTCCAAAGCTTTCTTCTTTTCTTAGTCATTTCTTTAGATATTTATCACGAAGTGTTACGATGAGCTTTCCTAGCAGGAATCCGCTCAGTTTGTTGCATCTCTTGTAACTCATTTCTTTCATAACTTCATCCTTTGGAGTTGTTGCACCTTGATGTAATAAATATTTGAATGAATGTCTTTTTTTTCTTCGGGGGTCTAGATTGTGGAGCGTTTTGGCTCCGGAGCACTACCCACCATCATACACATGACCTGAATGTCTAAGGTCAGCCCCTATATTTCTTCTCCGTTCCACTTTTTTCAGCAGGGACCTGGTCTACACTACACTACACTGTTGAACCAGGTCTTTTTTTTCTTTTTTTTTAGTTTTAACGTCATTTCCCCCCATCCGGTCAAGAAATTCCTCACTGCCAAATCAAAGTCCCTCTGAAGGGCACCGTCTGAGCCCGAATTGCTGGGGGAAAATGACGTTAAAACTAAAAAAAAAGAAAAAAAAAGACCTGATTCAACAGTGTAGTTTTCTTCCACATGAAAAGAGATGTCTATTCCTCAAATGAACATTGTTCCAGTTTGTTTCCTAATCTATAGTTTATAAGAAATTGTCTATAAATTAAGAAATAATTTATTAATATATGCACCTTTCTTCGGCGCTTGACCACAAATTCTTTGATTCAAATCTTCAAAATGTGGTCCTTGTCTAACAGACAAATAATTTGCGCCTATCAACATTCTTAAAATAACATAAAATCTTATCTGCATTTTGTTCAAGTTGAACTTAACATTGGATTTGAATTATGAAGAAATAAAATAATATAATTTGAAAGAAATGACTAGTCTTTCTTCTATCTAACAGAACCAATTTTTGTGGTTTTTTGAATTAGATTTTAGTTCACTTTAAACTACCTTGCCAACATTTAGATACAATTTTACAAAGCGTCTAAATGGAGAACATCAATTCCTTTTGTTCTTCTGAATGACGTAACTCCAGAGCAATTTCTTTGATTGAAGTAATAACAACTATGACGTCAGCCATTCCTTTCTGTTCTTTCCGGTGTAACAGAAAATAAGTACTCCGGGCCCGGAAAAAAGTACTCCCGGAGTACTTTTTTCCTATGAAATAAATACTCCCCAGTACTTTTTTCCTAGGAAATAGATACCCCTATGGGAAATTTTTACTCCCCTGCAATTTTAATCAGGGGAGTACTTTTTTCCTTGGAAAAAATGTACATCCTGACAAAGAAGACTCTCCACTGCACTCATTTCAATGTTTTTCAATAAAGATTTTATTATAATAACTATCAAGACCAAGATTCATTCGTTTTAAGACTGAACAAATCTCTCAGCTGATTTAAAATGTTTTGTTACTATCAAAATCCCAAAAGTACTTAAGCTTAGGGTCTATAGTTACCAATTCACAATCGGAGTACCTTATTTCAGCAGTACCTATTTCCTGGGCAATTAATATCCCAAGGAGTACTTTTTTCCCGAGGTGGGTGCTTATTTTCTAGGATAGAGGTACTCCCGAGAGTACTTTTTTCCTAGGAAATATGTTCTGGGGAGTACTTATATCCGGGAAATAAGTACCGGGGAGTACTTTTTTCGGGGAGTACTTTTTCCCTGTGACACCGGTGATGTTTGCTTCTTTACAGGATCTCTATCCGGAGTTGGTTTCTCCACATTTCTACAGCTCTCTGCAAAATTTGTCTTGGTCCGAACCGCTTTAACCTGCCTCTTACTTCATTTTCTTACGTCAGCGTACTATTTGCGTTGCTGTCATTCTCCTCTCGTGGCGTGTGACTATCCATCGCCATCTTTTCAGCATTATGATTATGTTTCTTGTATTCGTATTTAGGGTAAAAGCCAGTCCTATCTTCTGTCTTTCTTCCGACCCCTAAAACAGAATTGTCTCTTCTGAGACTG
>RDPX01000161.1:1195849-1209196 GCA_003991215.1 Morbakka virulenta
AGAGAGAGAGAGAGAGAGAGAGAGAGAGAGAGAGAGAGAGAGAGAGAGAGAGAGAGAGAGAGAGAGAGAGAGAGAGAGAGAGAGAGAGAGAGAGAGAGAGAGAGAGAGAGAGAGAGAGAGAGAGAGAGAGAGTTTAGTGTGGAAATAATTTGTTAGCATATTTTGGTAAAATGTGTAGTTTTTTAAAAAGCTACCTGCTTAATTCGATTCTGTTTTATATTTATTTGTGATGATTACACATGGAGCATTCTTTCTATGTAGAACTTCTTAAGTATGCATAAAAAATAAGACAGTAACTGCGTTTGTTTGACGAAGTCACAGTTTTCTGGACCATTGTCATCAAAAGCAAGTTATTTTCAGAAGGAATAATTTCGTAAAATTAATTATAGTCAAGTATTTTGCTACCTAAATTATGGTGGTTTCTAGTAGCCCTACTAAGTATATGTCTGTATAAAGTCAAATAATTTACCATACTATGAAGTGTAGAACAATGGTAGGACAGGGAAGTTAACGTGCTACCGGTTGCCCTTACTTTCCGATTACGGCAGATTTGTTAAGATGATGATATTGCTTCTGAGGACTTTATCCTAACCTCCTTTCAATCCAACCCTACGTACTCACATACAGAAATTTTTTTGATGATGGTTCTTTGGTGAATACTTTTAGCTCAAACCGAATACAATAAGGGAAGAGAATGCCTCAAATCTTATATTAAAAGGGTATCTAACAGAATTTTAATCACAGCAGTGATATCCAATATCCTAAAGACTGCAATTAGGTAATTTAATTTTAGCATAAAAGGTTATAGCATGGAATTAATTGGTTAGTCAAACAAATTTGGAAAAAAATAAGAGATCGTTATGCAGAACGATATAAGCAGAGGATGACATAAATTCTATTATCATGACTAAATGACCAGATTATTGCATAAATGGCATGAAATAAAGAGAAAGCCATCAGATTTGTATGGAATCACTAAGCAATTATTTTCTATTACAAGATATAAATTTTTAAGAGCCTATTATGGGCACCTCCCATTCGAGAAGACAAAAAATAAGAATTTTTAATGAAGCTTCACTATTCATTTGGTTTTAAAGGTCATCTTTTAATTCCTTAAAACAACAAAGAAAATATTCAGAATTTCAAGTTGCAAGCTATCTCGTAAACATATGTGAGTTTAAGCGGTGCACTTTTCTTTTCAAAGTATATCAGATTTTGAAAATCTTGCCTTGCCTTGCCTAGGTGCCGTACTCGGTCCTG
This sequence comes from Morbakka virulenta, assembly GCA_003991215.1. Lineage (NCBI taxonomy): Eukaryota > Metazoa > Cnidaria > Cubozoa > Carybdeida > Carukiidae > Morbakka > Morbakka virulenta. Next base: position 1,197,110 of record RDPX01000161.1, read on the forward strand.
AGAGTTGCGACTCTGGATCTCCAGCCCACTCTGTCCTGTGTTTGGCGTCTGAGCTGCTCCTGGGAAAGTCTTCTTACTCTTGTCAAGTTGTCTGTCCATTTGAACCGCTGTCGACCTCTTGCCCTCCTGCCTTAATTCTTCCATCTAGAATATCTCGCTGGATAGTGTTGTGCCTTACTATATGTCCAAAATATGTCAGTTGCTTCTTCCATATATTAACTAGCAAGCATTTCTTTGTTCCCATCATCCTTAAAACTTCTTCATTTGTTCTTCTTTCCATCCAGCTGACACGTAAAAGTCTTCTGTAGCACCACATTTCGAATACGTCTATCTTTCTCTCCATGGAACGTGTTAAGGTCCAAACTTCAGCACAGTACAAGAAAGTGGACCAAACATAGGCCTTGATCAACCTTAGGCGTGTCGTTAGATCGATTTTTCGACATGTCAGTGTTTTTTGATAGCAGTTGAAAGCTGATTTGGCCATAAAAATTGAAAATCCACCACAGCAATATTAATATCATGGCATACAATTTACACTAAAGTCAGGTACAATAAGAATTAAGTTATTTTTTGTTTGAGAGGTATCAACAAGAAGTGGCTGTTGGCCACTGGAAATATGAATCATAGAAGCAATCATTTAATATGCTAGTCCTGTTCTTTACAAAATAAAGGTACAAGACTCCTAGTATTAGACTGAACTATAGTAAATGTCGATATCTAAGTCACCTTAGACGTATTTACAATGGCTTTAGCCCAAACAATGTGTAGTAAAGAATGAATTTTGCATGTCAGAAAAAGAAATAAAAACTTGTATACATATTTCTTTCTGAGTACCAGTTCAGATCACTCTTTACACTGGGTTATTTTTCACTTCAACTTGACTGTCGATGAGATGTTCCCCAAACTTTTCACGAAGTCATGATATGATATGATACATTGGTGAAAACCGTCCAGAACCAGTTACTTGATACTACACAAGTCCCCTTTATTTAATATACTATCATTTAAAACACCGCCAATCAAAATTTTGAATAAGTAACGATTGGACACTTCAGAAGACATGGCCCATTTAAACTCCACCCCAGAGAACACCTTGGTGTCGACAAAATTCAAACAATGTGGCGACAATAGATTTAACGTTTAAAATACAAATCACCATTAAGTACTTGGGTAGACAGCTTACCTTTTAGTTTCTTATCGGTATTGATTACAATATAAAATTGCTTTTTAATGCAGACAAGAAATTTCCCTTTCCTTCTCCGTCTGAGCATTGTCCTGGGTGAAAAGGCAATCAGTAGATTAATCCTCAGAGAACCAGAACCTAAACACTTTTCCCATGAGGAGGCCTAAACTTTATAACAAATGAGTTGTTTACTTTCTAGTCTAGATTCAGTGATACAAACATCGTGATTTTAGAAACGAAATGTGCACCTCTGCTGTTTAAACCTGACAGATTGAACCTCAAGGGATACAGGCAATTAAGAATCCTTTTAAATTGTGGTACACCTTGGAGTCAGGTCTGAGAATATAAATGATAGGTACGCGAAAACATTTCTTCATAACAACGCTTCTGTGAGAGTTGCTGGAGTAGTTGGCCAAGATCGCTTCTCGGCCTTTTGGCTAAGAGCAAGTGTAGAGCTCTGGTCTCCCCTTTGGCTATAAGTCCCAACCATGCAGGACAGGGTTCTCGAGATGCTTCAGCCTTGGCAGAAGACCAACCCAAGAGGAAGGGCCTTCCCAAGGAGGGTCCTGCAGAGGTGAACCGTGGCTTGCATTTTATGGTGTCTTGCGTGCTTTCTGTTCTACTTTTTCTTGATCTGTTGCTTCATTTCGGGTCTTTGATAGATGGGAATCTGTGAAAGACAAAAAACTCTTTACCAGGGGTTTTATTAATGAAAGACCCAGTTGGCCAAGATCAACTGTAGAGCTCTTGTATCTCCCTGGTCGGGCATTAGGACGCAACAATGTAGGACAGGTGGTCTGTAAAATAAATATCTTTGGCCTTGGAAAAAGTAAGACAAGGGCCACTACTTTTCGGCACGTTGTGGCTCATATAGACAGATACTTTGCGAAGGAAAAAATATATTTCGTTGTGTTACACTGTGACAAACACCAAACCACATTCGGTCAAATAATGCGTATCTATCTATCGATCGATTTATCTATCCAGCTATCTATATATCTATTCATCTATCTATCCATATATCCATTCATGAACCTATCAATTCAGGTATCTACTCATCTACTTCTCTCTCTCCCCTCATCCTGCTTCCCTCTCTTTTTCTCTCTCACCCTCTCTCTTTTTGTCTCTCCCTCCTTCTCTCTCCTTCTCTCTATCTCTCCCAACGACACTGTAAAATAATACATTCTTATCCATTTATTTCAACAAAAGTCAACCTATACAGAACAACCAAAATCTTACTCAGGCTACACTTTAAAAGCTATAGCTTTCACCAAGTGTAAATAGCTAAGAGCCAAAATGCACAAACGTATTAACGTTTTTAGAGAAATCTTTCTTTTTTTCTTCTACTTCTCCTACTCCACTGCTTTAATTGGTTGTTTGCTTCAATATTTTGCACAAACCAGGAATTTTTCTCAGAACCATCCTTAACAAGTCTTTCCCCATCCTATTCTGCAATCTCAAGCTACATCTTCCTTTTACCTTCTACCTTTAATACCAACAGACAGAATATTTTCCCTAACAACATGTAGTTTGTACCTAACTCTGTTTTTTTTATAAATCCAATACAGATGTGGTGAAGCAAATACCCATAAGTGGTTTTCACATCTACATGTGATTCAATCGATGTCTGATATTTACGAACCAAGGATCTTAGTTCATCTGTGGTCATATTCATACCATGAAAATTGGGTAAGCAGTTGCAGCCCAGAGACTTTACATAAGACTAGAAATACAAAAGTCATCTTCTTACGTCTAGACTTTTATCATGTTTTCAAGTTGCAAGCTTTTTTCTGAGCTCAGGAAAAGGTCAGAAAAAAGCTTACGACTCATGACTTGATAAATTTCCCATAACTATGGCTTTCACTGAGTCCATAGAGTCAAAATTTTTTATCATTTTCTTAATTGAAATTTCTGCAAAGACTTGGGGAAAGGTATGACTAAGCATGAACTTTAACTCAAATACTACTAGAAAATAGCAATTTTGGGTTAATGTTTCTTGTATACGTACTATAGAATAGAACAATGGAGAGTAGAGATCAAGAGAGGGCAATATGTCTGGGCTTTGGCTATCTTGTTGTTCAAAATCACATTCCAGATTTTGATTAATTTAACCCATGACAATGGCCAAAAACCAAAATGTTAAAGGCATATTATTGATGGTTTTATAAATCAACAGGATATTTTAGTAGAAAGTGGTTTGGGGATAACATATTAAGTTAACTTATGCCAATACAGTGAGACAAAATGCAAAAATGCATCTCCCGTCAATGACCCACAGTCGCAGCTTTATTGAGGATCGAAGGATCAGGAAATTGAAAAACTTTAGAACGTTTGTTGATATATTAAAAAGAAAATCGAATGGCGAGATAGAATAAGGAACGAAAACTCGTATGCATATAGTTTGAAATATCTAATCTGTACATTCAGTGGGTGGACAAATGAGTACCCCAGTCAAATTACAGGGGAAGAAAATCTTCCCAACAATAACAATATTAAATAGTTAATTCAACACCCTTTAAAATATTCAGAGATACATAGACGTGAAAAAAGAAAGGAATAATCTAATGAATAGATGGAGGGGAAGGGGGGAATGTACGTTTGGGAGAAAAATGTGTGCCGTTTATACGTAAATCAGGGGAACGTATAGCAGAAGTTTGGTCCAAGGCTTCCCAATGAATATTGTGCCATTATGATGAAGGTACCAAGAGAAGATCTGAGTTACAAATTTTCTTGTTTTTCTATGTAACAGATACGATCCAGACTTGTCATATTATTTCTGGACGCTAGTCATCAATAGATTCATTGTGACACGTCAAGGAAAGAGTCTGCCTACTTATTTAGGCATTGGCTCACAAAACTCTCTGGTTATCAAAATTTTAAATAGTATTCAAGTAACATATTTTGACTTAAAGGATAGGGGGAATTAAAGGTTATAGAATTATAGGAAGGAAAATTACAGACCTGTCTAGTTTGTGAGTCTCAGTGTGATTTTAGCTACTAATACTACAAACGAAAGCTCACTTGTTAATCAAATTAATTTCAAGTTATTTATTTTTAAACTGAATAAGTATTGGTTCTCTGAGGATCACAGCCCTTTTTAGCCTAATTTGGATAACAGCCTATAGAGAGTATCGGGAGAAATAAGTAAGATATGGATGAGCGACCATTAGAGCCAAGAACATGATCCCCAAAACCCAACTGGTACAGAAAATAGTATGTATATCTTTACCTATTGGTTGAAAATCAATACAGCAAAACATGTTTCTATTTTTTATGACGATAAATCTTTGTGTAGATGTTTCATGGCAACGTACAATGTTTTTTATTGCTAAAAAACTGTTACATTAGATCACATATACAAAATATGCAATATTTCAAAATTAGAAATAGGTCAGGATAGAAAGTTAAGCGTATGGAAGTAATTGTAATTTCTTTTTGAAGAGAGCACTTTAAAAGCAATCTATTGAAAGTTTCGGTGTAAACAATCTTTGATTGAACAAGCGGCTGTCTTTTTCGTAGCCTCCCTCAAAATAAAACATATTTTCTTTGTTCTGACAGCTGAGGTAACACAGACTACAAATATTTGATTTTTGTAGAAGCAGGTACAGGAAAAATCCTTTAATATAGCGAAGGTCCTGTATGATCAACCAAAAATTTGGGGTGGGGGGGGGAGATCCGCTGTTTTTCTTAAAGTTTTACAAGCAGACCAAACTGTTTCAATTCGAAAGCTATCAGTATTTCGTAACTTTCTTCCGGTTTTAGGAATAAACGGTTAAAAAACTTGTAACTTCTTGAAAAGAGCTTATAATTTGTGTTGTTTTCTGCTTTGTCCCTTGGGATTTGAGTTTACTAAAAGTAAGGGGTGTGATCGTGATTGCAGAACATATCTATATATCTAAACATATAAAAGATATATATATATATATATGTATATATGGTACATTCGATATTAGAGTGCTCGATACATAAATGCAGAGCGTAATAAAAGTAATATATATATATATATATATATGGCTAAAGCTCTTTATATCATACATATCTATCTATCCATCTATCTATATATATATATATGTATGAAATAAAGAGCTTTAGCCTACTGTTCTCCAAAAATCAAAATGACCATTAACTGTTTGTGATAACATGTCACTTGTGGATGCTAGTTCACGAATGACTGGTTTTTATACGATCAAGAAATTCCACCTGTGTGGTGTATTTTGAGCGGTTTTCTTCATCAAATGGAAGTTAACTTAAGGGTTGAAAAGATTGACTAAAAAACTGAAATCTGTAATAATGAATAACTGTTTTCCTTCGGTTAACGAATTTGATATGAACAAAAATCAAAGTTCCAAAAGGAGTACAAACACCAGAGTTAACTGTATGGCGTCGAAAGAAGAGAAAAAACGAACAACAGCATATGAAAGAAAAATAACTTGTACATCAGTAGCCGGTCTAACTAATTGCTTCAGAGTTCAAATATTGGCTTTGATGTGGTTAAGACCTCAGTCAAGTAAGAAGATTTTTTCAACCTTAATTAACGAGAGAGCTCCCTTGTAGTGACTACCGAAGAAATGTATTTGATTCGAGAGCTTATAAGAAGGATAAATAAATGGGCACCATAAAATTTAATTCTGGTTACCATATCCATTAACTTTGATCAAGAAAAATAATATAAACAATGATTTAATGCAGTAGAGCAAGCTACTAAATATGCGAAGCTCTTATATCCTTGTCTGCGAGTCCGGGAAAATTTTGAAGTATGTGCTGCATGCAAATCTGAATGCACCTCCCTACAGGTCTTTGTACAGCTCCCCAAATCCTTGAACTGAAGACGACTTTTGAAGATCAGTGTAGATTTTCATCGTGTGATATGACTTGAGTGAAATAAAACAGATTAGATATATCCACCTTGTAGCTTGTCTTATTAACAGCAGGTACTTTTTTGAAGATGACCGCAAAAACACACCAAGAATCTCTTAAGAAGACCACTACACAACAGTTTAATACAGTGAAGACCAGTAATCAGTGGTACAGCCTTGGTTTGGAAGACATTAACCTTCCTACTAATATTATTGTGTGGAAACTGTCTTACCAGCTGCTATTTAACTTTCTCATTGTAAACAAACATTGATTCGGCAAGTTATAGAGGTGGTTTCATCAAAAAAGAGGAAAAAGCGTTTTTGAGTTGAACAAAACATATATCTTAAGGTATTGTACTTCTAAAAGATAGTGAAGATAAAGGTATTTAATTGTAATTTCTAATGATATTTACCAAACGAATCAATGAGCTTTTATCTCGTGCCCGAAATTATTTCAGCATTTACAATTTTCAAATACGAGTCAATAGCATAACACATTCGTTTCCAAATTACACCATGCTGGGAATTAAGAAGCACTGGACATTTCTTTTGAGGTCAATATAATATTCTTCAGAAAAATAATACTTCCTCTGTCTTATCTTGTCAGTTAGGATAGGAACAATAACGTTTTGCTTAATACCTAGCTCAAAAACAGAAATTACACTTATTAAATACGAAATGTTACTAAGAAACAATACTTACTGATTAACAGTTAAAATCCTTTCTTAACGTAATTTCCACTACTTTAACTCTTCCAAATTATTATAAATCAAACCTAACGTTTGGATATAATCCAAATTTATCCACTCTTTGTCAGAACCTCCTAGTATTTTGAATTCAAGTTAGTCATGCGTCGCGTATCCACCAACCAATGATATGTTTTAACTCTTTCTAAACAATGACAATCATAAAAAAAGCCAATCATATATTATTGATGTATTTTAAACAATCACCTATTGCAAACCTTTGAAAACTAATTTTTTTTCTGCAGACTCAAGATTTAACTTACAGCAAAATGATACCCCCTTGCTTATTAATTACATCCTTCATATTTTGGTACAGACAAACGAGGCCTGGATATTTATGCTTTATGACGTATTATTATCCCCAAGTTTATGACAGGTGAATCACGTTAACAAAACAATGCTCATAATTGTATGATATTTCTTTTGACCTACCAACAATTAATATTTGAAACCACTTCATGTCGCCATGGATACAAATGACTATTCTTAGCTTGCATACCATTTGTTATATGACTTAACGAACAAGGAGGGGTGAAATTAATTACGTATTGGGCTGGAGGACAGCTAAATAGGGAAGAAAAACAACTCTCCTTTGGTGGCAGAGGTGAGCCACATAAAACAACAAAAGGCGTTACGTGGATATGTAACAGACACACTTATCTTTTGTTTCAACGTCATTTTCCCCCAGTAGTTGGAGCTCAGACGGTATCGTTCAGAGGGACTTTGTTCTGGCAGTAAGGAATTTCTTTTCCGTATAGACACACTGCCAGCATTCAAAATCCACTGGGAAATCATACTGTATACTGCCAAACTGTATGAGCTATGACCTGCTCTACTGAACCGCTTTTTAGACAACATACAGATCTTAGAAAAATTTCTGTGCTCCAAGGATTTCAGTTTGAAGAAAATGCTTACATCTCTGTATGTTTGTTGTTTTGTCTTTAATTTAGTTTGTACTTTAATATTTATTATGAACCAGTAATTTCAACAGACCGATAAACAAACAAAAATTGACAGGTAATTGAAATAAAATATAAATTAATGAACTGATAGACAGGTATCTCCTACCTGCATATTTTATTCAAGTGGGAAGATGGATGGAAAAATCAATACATACGCAGATAAATGAACAGTGCTGTTATAGCTCTACTGCACAGTTTTGAATGTTCATCATGCAATTAAACTTTTATTAAAGAAAAACTGCATTCAGGAGCGTATATATTTTACAACCATAGCACAAGATCGGGACGTTGCTTCTTTCCTTGTTCGCCTAAAATGAAACAGTTCAATTGCTACGTTTTTCAAAGACACGTTTCTTTAAATTCCATTCACACACCTGTGTTTTGTTTACTCGTTATTGGTTCCATCAATTCTGGCAATCATGGTTTTCCATCCGCTTCTATTTCTAGCAAGCTGAATTATTGTAACAGTAGTTAAGTTAGCATTTGTTCCTTTATTTACCTATCTACAAAAATTGTCTAAATACGTTACTTTCTGCCTCCCTCTGGCTCTTGTTTCTTGTATTTTCCCTAATAAAATGGTAGATTCTAGCCCTTCTTTGCCTATTATGTAACCTAAAAATCGTGCCTGTGTTTCTCTAATACGACTGGTTAAATATCTTTTAGATTGTGTCATTACTAATACTTCATTGCTACTTTTGCTATCAGTCCACGAGATTTTAAACATGCGAAGGAAGAATCACATTTCTGCTGCTTCAATCCTTTTTTTTATTGTTTCGCTTATAATCCAGCATTCACTTCCGTACGTCAAAACGGGTATTACATTGTTATAAATGATTCTTTTTCATAATTCTAGTGTTAACTTTCGGTTTGTAATGATACGTCAGAGCTTCCCGAAAGCATCTTTCCCCCATACCAACTCTACGTTTCATATCTTCATCACATGTACCATCAGATGTAATTATTCTGCCCAAATAGTTGTGTCTCTTCAATTCTCTGAAAATAATTTAACTGTATAAGTTGAATAAATCATGTGAAAATATGCATCCCTGTCTGACACCTCTTTTTATTGGTGTGTATCTTCTTATTTCTATGTTATTTCTGATACATGCCGTCTGCTCCCAATAGAGATTTCGGATAAGTCTAATGCCTTTCCCGTCTAAATCTAAATTTTGAAGTATGTCCATAAGGACTTCATGTTTAATCTTATCAAATGCTTTTGTGAAATCTAGAAAACATATGTATAAATCTGGTTGGACCTCAATAGCAGGTTCACTCAATCTCCTTAACATAAAAAGCGCGTTTCTGGTATCAGTGTCTCTTATGAAGACACACTTCTGTTCATTAATTTCTGGGCCGATTTTTGACCGTGTACTCATCATTACTATTCTGAGAATTAATTTTGTTATATGACTCATCAAACCTATAGTTCTATGAAGCTCACATTCTATTGTGGTGGGCTTCTTGGGAAGAGTTATAAAAATTGACTTTGTGAGACCATCGTGTATTATTCGGCTATCGCAGATTTCGTTAATTATTTCTTTCAATTTTTCTATCATAAGTTCACCAACAAAACTACCAGGGCATGGTGCTTTATCATCGTGTAGATCATCAATATACTCGCTTCACCTCTCCAAAATTTTCTCTTCTTCTAGAATAACAGTTCCATCTTTGGTTTTGATGCATCCGGAGGATGAGCATCCCTTCTTTCCTACAATATTGTCAAAATGTTCATAAATGTTATGGTTATGTTTATTAACATCTGCTTGTGCTTTATCACACAATCCATCAAGCCATTCTTCCTTGGCCTCTCTACATTTGTATTTTATTTCAGTATTAAGTCTTTAATATTCTCATTAGTATATATCGCCGTTTTTCAACTGACTTCTTCATCTTGTAGTCTTAGCCGAAGCGGATTGTACAAATTATTTCCAGAAGCCAAAGTCCTCCATCGCTACACAGAGATTTTGAAGAATTATCCTTGTGCTTGAAGAGGTGACATCAGAATAAGAAAGCTATCTTGACATTCTTGGGCACAGGATTTTCTAAGGGTGTGAGAGGTAGCCATATCATATTCTGCACCATAATAGTGACGTACAAACTATTTTTATTAATATCGGAATAGGCGAGAGAGAGAGAGCTTACTATATATGTACTTAATAAAGGAATGATCAGGCCATTGGTTGGTTTTAACTCACGGAGCAGGTTTGCCTAAAGTCCATTTAGAACTTGTCTTAACAAGAAGGCTGTTGACTCCTTCAGACATTGTTTTGTCCGTTGAATCGATAATGATTCATATATTAGTAATGTCTTTAGCCATATAAAATCATTGGTCGTATTCGTTGTACAACTGAATCTAAGGCCACAGTGCCTAACTCAGGATTTAAAAAAATCATGGAAATATTGTCACTCCTTTACTTTAACAAGGAATTCGGGCACAGTGAGAGTCATTGTTTCAGGCAACTGACTTTGACAGATATTAATTCAACATCAAAGCTAAGATCACCATATATTCATTTTCTGGGAAGTTGCTATAGAAGTCCCTATTGCTATGTCAATGCAATTGCAGATTTCAATTGAACTGTGGTTTCATAGCTTAATAAAAGTCTTAATACATATCCTGCGCATGGCTGTCAAAAGAAACAACTGTACAACAACCATAATATTAAGCAAAGATAGGGGTTTTAGCTGCTTTAATCTTAAATCTAACTTTTAACTGCGAGTATCGAATTTTCTTCAATAGGCTTATTAACAAAAGCGTTAAGTATTGTAGATAATTCTGATGGGTATTGGGATATTATACCAAACTGAAATAAAGTCAAAACAATAACTAGGTATGGTCAGAACCCTGAAAAAGGACACAAGAAGCTTTATTTGGTTTTATATTCATCCCAAACCTCAATGTGGTGATTTCTGTAGTAACAATTTTTTACGAGATTAGGTTACTAGCCTTATGCAAAACCAGACTGGATATACTGCCAGTAGGTCAGTCCCATGCATAGATTTAGCCTACAGCTGGCCGAAGCTCACTCCAGTTACCGTCTCCCGGGTGTGCTCCTCACGTGTAGAAGCCTCGGACCCACCATGCATGGTGCCCGCATAGTTCGGTGCCAGAGGCGGTAAACTAAGGGGGCCGTTGCTGCGATGCGGCTGGAGGATCAAGGTAGCAAGGTAAGGTAAACCTCAAACTGTCCGCAGAGAAAACTGATATTTAAATATCCTTGAATAGTTAACATACTCCTGTAAAGGAGATATTTGACTTTCAACTTTTGCAGCTCTGGTAGGCAGAACTCAGTCAAAAATGTCCTTTGCCTTGAAAAATGGATAATTCAATTGATTTTGGTTAAAAAAACAATATTCAGTGCTCAGCTAATTATCTACATCAATAAGTTTTAAAAGCTCTAAAAGCCACTATAAAACGCTCTTGTTAGTTCCCCTCTTAAAATCTGATTTGATGCACAGAATGGTACATCAAATCAAGATAAGCAATTAGAATATATGGTACTTATATACATGGAAATGAAAACATTCGAATTTATCAGTGGTCTATCTACATACTAAACGTAAACAACTGTTTTAAATGTTTGAAAGGGAACCACTGAGATTGTGTAAGCAAGATATGAATTCACACTGTAACCGCAGTTTAACATGTCAATGTACTGCCCTATAGAAACAAGACAAGGATTTTATGACCAGTGTGAGCTGAAATGTGCTGGATCACGTTCATCTAGAAGTAATTACCTCTCCGATACTAAAGACACCAGTTGAAGTACAAGCATACCTTAGCAATAAATAAGAACACATTTATCAAAGAAAAAAGAACCTAAAAACTGCAACAAAAAACCCCTAATAGGTGAATACTGTTGTAAATAAATAAGAGATACGTTTTAATAAGCGTTTCAATCAAACAATGGTCAGCTGTGCAGTAGTGGCCAAGTGCTTAAACCAACAGATTACCATGCAAGACGTTCGTAGTTTGAACATCGGCAGCGTCCCTGGAAGCACTGCGACCATTTTGTTTCTCCATTGTTTCGAAGATAAAATTGAGAGAGGAGGAAAATTAATAAATTAAAAAAAAAGAGAAAAAAGTACATGAAAATCAAATAAGAAAAATATATAATATATAATATATAATATATAATATATAATATATAATATATAATATATAATATATAATATATAATATATAATATATAATATATAATATATAATATATAATATATAATATATAATATATAATATATAATATATAATATATAATATATAATATATAATATATAATATATAATATATAATATATAATATATAATATATAATATATAATATATAATATATAATATATA
>RDPX01000161.1:1225808-1236960 GCA_003991215.1 Morbakka virulenta
GTAAGCCAGTCTCATCAAGCAGGCTAATCGTAAACCAGTCTCATAGCTGCTCTTCAGCACAGTAACAAATGATTACCAGTACCTTCTTGGCTGAAAAGTGCTTTTAGAATAACGATGTAAATATTGTAACTTCAACAAAGGGTTTTTCATTGGCATTTCATGACTACGATACAAATAATTCTATTTTTTAATGTAAGCAGGGGAAAGGCAAAAGTGTCTCTTTGATAGCCTTTGCTTCTGAATGTTAAAAGTAGTTCATTCCCTTTGAAATTTTCTGAGTATAAGGGTTTGTCTTCAAAGAAGAGTAAATGAGAATGTTTTGTAGATTGGTTTACACTTCTTTTCTTCACACCAATCGTAGTAGAAAGCTGGTTGTTATCAATCAAAAAATGCAAATTGTTTGTGATAATCACTTTAATTGTGTTTTTTTAAAAGAATTTTGTTCATTAGCAAATAGAATTAAATTTTAGGTGCTATTTTGTCTTTTCTAAGAGCTATATCCTCTTTTTTTTAGCTTTGAATTAAACTTCACTTCACAAATTATACCCTGTTTACGACTTAAAGACTCCAATTCCATCTGCTTTCATAGATTTATTAACCAATTGAACATACAAATTTCGCCTTTTATTGCAGAAAATGATTAACCGATATTTGTTACTTGTTTGTATATGCATAAATAAGTTTAATAAATGGTATTGGTGATGATGTCATTGGTTATGCAAGCATAAGATCAGATCCTTCTTAAAATAGAAAAAATGATCAAATATTTGTATTATTGTAAGTTTAGCTATTCAAATTTCGAATATACACCAACTTAAGCAAATAAATGACATGTGTTATGCATGGTGATTGAAAGAGAGGAAAATAGAATAACCAAACCCCCTAGTCAAGCAAATTACAATGCTCCTCCAAAATTGTAAATGGAATAAAAGCTCTTTATTCTTGATGTCAGCAAACGTTTGCATGACTATATCAGACATTTTTTTCTTTTACTTCTATAACAAGTATATATATAGCAGGCATCAAGCCAAAGGGGCCTGCCTTTTTATTGACCAAAGGGTTATAAATTGGAAGGTTCCATGATTTGTTCTCAAATCCCACCTTAGCCAATACAGGAATAGCAAAGAAATACTAATAGGAATAGAATAACAAAAAAATAAAATTTTTTGCATTGTTATAAACTTTTGACCCTATGAATTATTAGTGAAAACTTTTGCTAGTAAAGAAAGTAATTGCAATATTTAATTCCAAAGTTAATTCACAGTTCTACCAAAAATAGTTCACCTAAATCATGTTTATTTCCCTTTTTCTTAAGACTCATTCGGATTTCCTATGTCAAAATTCTTGTCAATATGACGTGCACACACACTCTATTATTAACAAATTTAAACATGATGGCTGTTAACTTATAATCAAACATCCCCATGTATTGTGATTTTGTACATTTTCAAATTCTTTTACTTTTGATTTTACTGTCCTCATTTGAGTTCATGTGTGGTGTACATACATATCAATGACTCACACACATATATTTACAGACAGACAGACACACACACATATATGTATATATATATAAACATACATACATTTTGTGTAAATTACCAAACTTTTGAAATGCACTTATCCAGCAAAGTCCCACATTAATTATCTGAATGGCAATTAATGAGGACACGAACATTTAGAAGCTCTCATCTGCACTGATGAACTATGGGATAGTAAAACGTGTCTGCAGATCGAACTTTATACATACAAACATATAAACATATTCATATAAAAGCTTACACAACGTTTCCTTCATGCCTAAAACTCCAAAACATAGGTGAGATCCGAGGACAGAATGGCTATTGGTTAAATAGTGTCTATATAACCATGTATACGTGATAACTTAATTATTTATTAAATGTATCACTTTTGTTTATATTTTTGTCAGTGGTCCAAGGTCAGCTATTTTCAAGCCAGCTTCAACGCAGCGTGATTGCGTGACCTCATTTATCTTGCATATCCAGAGCTTATCTTTAAATAGCTGTTCTCATGGAAAGGAGACTAGCACTAGGCACTTAATCATTGCAGAACTGCACAGTGGATTTGTTCAAAAGAAAGGAACGAGAGCTTTTATTCAAAGAAAATTAAGATGGCATCTGATAAAGGGGACATAGGATCTTACTCGTTATTAAAACACTTAAAATCTATTGAAGCAAACAACTCGATTCGTTTATCCTCGTGTTTTATCTGTTAATGGATAGAAATTCCATCAATCAATTATACTGAGAAAACTACTGTTTAATTTTGCATTATAATAAAGAAATGTCAACATTTTTTAACTATGATTCTATTTTGTAAACAATCTCATCACTCGAATGACATGACAAGGTGAAATCTCTGAAATGGTTGACCTTTTGCTCTTCAATGCTATGATTAATATGAAAATAATTTCTTTCATATTGATTATTTTTAGCTCTTCGTAGGTCAAATAAGATTACGTTTTATTGCAAATATTGTTGGTAAAAAGACTAAAATTGAATGTATTTGCGTTGGACAAGATTTAGAAGGAATAGTAAGAACTGGTGAGTAGTAAAGCATAAAATATTCAGTTCATTGAAAAATAATAAGTAAAATCGGAAAAACAGAAAACAGTACTGTAGACTACAATACAGTAAAATACAATTATGTATATTACAGCGTTTCAAGCATCTGTGGGAGAATTTGCCAAGGGCAATCTCTCACTGATAATCTGACAGAAAAGACACGGTTTACTAAACTGGAAATGCCACACTTTCAGAAAGAATCAAGAAGTTATAGATGTAAGAGCTCCCCCATCGTCAGCCTGAGAAGTAGCTCTCGAAACGTAGCTCAGAAAAAGCTTACGACTCATGACATGATAAAGCTCTTACATCTATGGGTTCCTCTGAGTCCATAAAGTTCAGAATTTTCAGAAAGAATCAACAAGTTGAAATTAGAACATTGTTTTAAGTAGCTTATCTTCCATTTCAAACAATAAAAACTACAATAATTCAAGTTATAAAATATTAAATAAAAAGTGGAAATTATCTAAAGAAAGATCCTGATTTATTAAAATTACGAAGATTAAAGATTAAAATGACTAAGAAGACAATACCAATTGAATTCGGTGCGAGTATTATTGCAAAAACATGAGAATTAATGATCGATAATGGAAGGAGTATTCAACTTGCAGAAACCTGAAACTCAGAAACCAGAGGTATACGTAAGTACACACTTACAACTCTTGAAAATAGAAAGTATATTTTACAAGAGTGCAGGGATGTAAAATCTCAGGGCAGAGTACCGGAGTTAGGGAATAAGAAGGAGAGGAATGAAAATAAGTTGGGAGTAAAGAAAGAAAAATTTAAGGAGCAGGTTGCAAATAAAAATTAACTACAGAGAAGCTTTCTAGGTGGAACAGAGAATAATCATTTTACAAACAATGGAAAAAGAAGTGAAAACGGAGAGAAAGTCTAGGGGTCCAATGGCAAACTTGCCAAAGGTAAATATATATCCCTTTAAAGGGACTCCAAGGGACTGGATTTACAATAAGTAGATGGCCCAAATTGGTAATCAGGTTCCAAGTAAAACTGGAAAGTTTTGCTATTTGCTACACTGAAAAGAGGATGAGTGCCATGATTTCTTAAGCAACGTACCATACAAAGGTGACGTATACGACAGCAATCTTCAACAAAAGAAGAGTATGGTCACACACAAGGGAAATTATTAACTTTGCACTTAAAAAACTACCAGGAAACCGTGGGAAATGAAGGAAATTGATCCGCTGTGGCGCCCCTAACGAGATAAGCCGAAAGTTAAAGAAGAAGAAGAAGCAGCACTAGTAAAAACTATGAGATATTTGTCAATTAAAGAGTTTTATTTAGCACTAAGAAGAGCAATAATGGAGAAGGATAAAAACTAGAGGGTTTATTTCTGTCAGCAATTGAAAAATTACTTGGAATAAAATCTGATTGGACAAGATATTATGAAAACTGGAAGTTCTAGACTTTTGATGGTTTACTGAAAGCTTCGAGATCTTACATTTATTTTAATTAGAACAGAAGAATGTAGAAAGGGGAAGATTAGACGACCAATAGCTGATAGGACTATGGAGATAAGAGTAGGAACGATCAAAGCTCTTTTGTGTAAAACCACTAAAGATGATTGTGAAATGTTGTACGCCTTATGTCTTCTTCATAATTTTGTAGTATTTGTGTAGTACTAGCCTGTTGTTATTGTTATTAAGTTTATGCAAACATTAGTGTTATCGTTCCATAAATTTGGAACAGGACACTGGGATTATGATGTCAAATGGCAGTGGTTTGTTATACACGTTTTACTAGCAAGTGATACGGTTGCTATAGCAGTTCATCATATTGATTGGCACATGGAGGTACTGGCGACTGTCCGTTTAGATAGGTGAGTGCATCGAGGTAGCGTTACATATTCAGGCACATGATGAATAAATTCAAAGAAAGAAAAACTAGCCTATAAAATGAGAAAGAATGCATTGTAAAATCAGTTCTACTAAGATTTCGGAGCAGTTAAGCTTTATAGCAGTAGTGGGGCTCAGATTAGTTCTACTGACACAGAATATCCAAACATGTCAGCAGATGTTTGTTATAAGATTGATTCCTCCACAAAAGTAATTTTAATAATTGTTAATCTTATATATTGGCATATATAGATTTAATGTAGGAAGACTTAAATAAACAAGTAATTATATATATATATATATATATACACAGCAAAAACGGGATGTTAGAATATACAATAATTAAACTGTGAGCAATTGTTTAACTAGAAAGCAATAAAGTTAAAAAGAGATTTGATTAGCGATTAGCAAGCAGGGAGTCTCCAAGGAATCCGACAAAGTACCAGCAAATATACAGTTCTTTATTTTGGATTGATTGTAATAGCAAGACTCACTGGTTGAAATCCAATTATATATGTATACATACATTTATATATAATTAATCTACCTTGAAAAAAACATTACAATTTGGTTAGGCCTATTGTCTGGGACCAGTCACAAAAGTGACAAGCTCAAATCAAAACCTTACAACAGACATAAGCACCCTCACCTCCCCAATTTTGTTTCAGAAGTAATGCTTAAGAATACACCAGAATAAAACTGTACAAGTTGACTTTTACCTAAGCAATCGTTGGAGGGGACTACGAACAGTTGCACTCTTTCCAGCCAATCGAAATGAAAATTCCTAGGCGTAACACTCAAAAGGCCACTTACAAAAAATCCGTGGGGAGCAAATTCTTGAATTTAAGCATGAAAAATACCATCAAAGGAAAGCTCTTTGAAATAACATGATACCTCAGGAAGTTCTCAGCAATTTTGCCTTGGATCTTTGTTACAGCGTTGCAGAATACTGTGTAGCCGTTTCCTACTCGCAGCACACAGCATAACCGGATTTAAAAACAATTCCACGAAACAATTGGCAGCATTTCAGTAGCTCTGAGGCCTACTAACAAATCTTGGTTGGCGGTTTTGTCCATTATCGCTCATCCAAAACTATGGAGGGGAGTGGATAACCAGAAAGGGCAGCATGGTGTGAGAAATGCAACAGCTGCTACTCTCTTACGAATAGCTTTGGATAAAGCTCCAAGGACGATCAAGTAAAACTCATAAAAACCTTTCTACCAGAATGAAGTGAATGAATACTCATTAGATATTAGGCCTGTTTACTGCAGTGTTTCTACACGCTGTAGGGAAAATAGCAGTCATATGTCAAGAAAACAAAGTCTGTTCAGGGGCTTACCAAGATCGGTCTTAACAAATGCGGTTATGTATGCAACCTCGTTATTAAAAGCCTTAGGAAAATAAATTTTATTTTTGACTTTGCAAGGAAGGTAAAATCGAGCTAAAAATCTGTTTGGGGAAGAAAAAGAAAGACGAGTAAAAATTTGTAATTGCACCAAATTGCATGGAGTCAGCATCTTTGTCTTTCATTACCAGCTCCTCTGTCAAATGAGCTATTGATACTACAGTTTTAATTTATTCATTTAGGTATTGTAATCTTCTGCTCTAATGAGAGAGCAAGACAAAGTCTCAAATATAATACAGTGTAGGATTGGGCCGGATTTAGTACTTGCAGATCTAAAGCTAGCTGATGACGCGAGAGATAAATTTAAAGGTTATTATCTGGGTACCAGAATGTATCCAATCTTATTTTTCTCTACCCTAGAGTACAAACTACCAGTTTTATAATACTGTAGCGAAAACACTATTTCAAATCCACTGGGAATAGCTTAACAAATTGAATTATTTCATTTATTTTCAAATTTCTTTCTTTATTGGACTAGCTTTTACTTTCAAACCTGTTATAACGCACATAATGGACAACAATATTCCAGAATAACTGCAGTATTCTTTCAACTCTAAACCCCCGAATTATAAATATTTTCATTAACTTAAAAATTTAATCTGCTATCTCGTGACACTTGGTGTTACCTTTCTGAACAGCTCTCTTATGCTCTTTTTTGATTCTCCAATGTAGGAGGCAGAACAGTGCTTACAATGTAGTCTGTAAATTATTTTCTCCTTTTTTCAAATGAGACTGGATCCTTTCGCTTTAAAAGTATTGTCTTTGGGGTGGATGTAATGAGAAATGAACACTTGATATTGTGTTCTCGAAGAGCTCGTCTTAGCTGCCCTCTGATTTTCTTGACAAAGGTTATTTATGTTTACTTTAGAGATTCTTTTTATTCTTCATGATTAGAGCTGCTAGATTTTTTTTTCAATGTTCTGTTGATATCTTGGTATGGTATCCAATGGATGAAAAAACCTTTTGAAGGTACCTTTCATCTTTTCTAAGGTAGTATGGGTTTGAAATGATACTTTTTGACCTTCCGAACAGAGCGGTGGTGACATTATTACGAGCTGACACTGGATGTTGTGATGCATTATCGAGATACTGGTCAATGTGAGTTGGTTTTTGTTTGTCTCTTCACTAGGAAATCAAGAAAGGGTAATTGTTTTTTCTTCCTTCTTCATGTTGGATGTAATGTAGGAATGAGTAGTTGAATATTAATGTGGTCAAAGAATCCTTGTAAATGTATCTTTCCAAGACAGTTGGCCCATTGTCTCCTTTTGATAATGCTGTGTCTTCAAATGCTTCCATGAATATTTCAGCAATTACAGAAGATGTAGGAGCTTCAATGGATAGACTTTTGGTTTGTGGGTAGATGTAATTGTGAAATGGGCAACATGTTTGAATACTGCTTTTAGTATTATTTCTTATGACAATAGTGCAAGTATCAGACTCAGTTGATCTAATGCAGCATACACCACTTTGTGTTTTTCAAAATTTGTTTGTGCTTAACTTTTCAGTTTTTAATTTTTAAAACAGTTAGTTCTAGAGTAAAAATTTAAATTATATCATAATTGTAAATAAATAGCTAGAGTGAGCACAAGAAATAAAATTGAATAGTTAGAATGGATAAAGTGGTGGAAATGAAAAGCGGCTGTGTCATTCAGAGAATACGCTTCAAAGCATTACGCATACCAGTAACAGAGTTAGGGCACTTTCTTTTACCAGAGGAGCTTGTCAATAAATTCCAAAATAGCCACTTACAATGCCTCTCCTATTTTGGCCCCAGTCAAGCTCCCATTGTGGTGCCTTCTACGGCATGTTTTCTAGTAGAATGCAGCTGAATTGATAAACTTACCTTTGTCGCAAGTACAGGGAAAGAGAATAATGAAATTGAATAAGAAGTAAATATCCTATTGGTTACATGATAAATTTGCCCTTTTCATAAATAGAAAATCAGTTCTTGTAGAAATCAACTTCATCCTACATTCCGTCACCTCTTTGCATCATACCTCAATACGGTACTTTTCCTCGTAAATGGGAATAAGTACCACCCTGTTACTGACGTCATCAGCCAAATATCACATGACCATAGTTTTATTCCAGCGAAAAAAATTTGAACTGCTATTCATTTTTGTTTTATCAGCTATCACTTAAATTATTAAATTATTAAATTATGCATCAATATCTTTTTTTGGAAATAATGTTTTAGCAACCCCGTATTTAACATCCCTCTGACAACTACCAGAAAACGTACCTCCAAATTGTCATTGAGTTATAAAAATATTGTATGTCATAGTCACCAAGCCCCATGACCAACGATAACTAGTTCATATAGGCACCATTTTCTTTAAGATACAAATGGTTAGTATTTCACACTTACAAATTCATGCTCCGAACACAGTGCTATAATCTGAGTACTACCCTATTTTCATCTTGATTATTTCAGAAGTAAAATTGTCCAGTAGAAATTGAATATCTGCTTAGTCCAATCGTTAAATTTCTTTGTATGATTTCATGGGCGTTTTCTATAAAAAATGACTTAAAGAGATATTTAGTTTTATGGTGATGATCCAGTCCTCACTCGACCAGCAGTTACCAGTGGAGAAAACTCGACATTTTTGCGAAAATTAAAGATTAAATGAAAAGTGGAGAAAACTCGACATTTTTGCGAAAATTAAAGATTACATGAAAAGTGGAGAAAACTCGACAATTTTGCGAAAATTAAAGATAACATGAAAAGTGGAGAAAACTCGACATTTTTGCGAAAATTAAAGATTACATGAAAAGTGGAGAAAACTCGACATTTTTGCGAAAATTAAAGATTACATGAAAAGTGGAGAAAACTCGACATTTTTGCGAAAATTAAAGATTACATGAAAAGTGGAGAAAACTCGACATTTTTGCGAAAATTAAAGATTACATGAAAAGTGGAGAAAACTCGACATTTTTGCGAAAATTAAAGATAACATGAAAAGTGGAGAAAACTCGACATTTTTGCGAAAATTAAAGATAACATGAAAAGTGGAGAAAACTCGACATTTTTGCGAAAATTAAAGATAACATGAAAAGTGGAGAAAACTCGACATTTTTGCGAAAATTAAAGATAACATGAAAAATAAACTTAAATTTGTGTATTAAAGACCGTCAGAGCTTTCCATAGCAAGAAAAGACATTTCATTATTATTGATGGTCCAGAAATCTTATTTCTAATAAAAAAATTTCGAACTAAGCTATTCTTTCAACTTATCATATGAGAGAATATCTCACTTCCTAATGTCATTTCTACAATAAGAAATACATTTCTTCAGCTAGGATTTTTACGAATTAATTATCTGAAAATATGTTGTTTTTTTAACTTGTTGTTGTTGTCCTGCTTTTTGTTTAAATCTTTTTGTGATTGCAATTTTGTTTTGGACTGTGAGATTGTGGACCTTTTGGGTTCTGAAAGCTTTCCTGCATCATATGATTGGAATGTCTTTAAGTCCAAGGTTTAATTCATTGTCCTGTCATTTATTCACAGTTTCATTCACCTATTGGAATTAATGCCTTATATAGTTTTTAATCATTAACAAAGCCCCAAAGACTATTGTCAACAGGCACTTAAAATTTGTCCGTGGTTATTGTAAATAACGTTTTTTGCAGCTGTCTTCTTCACTTTTCAAAATATGGAAAATATGGTATGAACCTTAACTCTTCTACAAAATATATTGATTTTTTGGGTTTGAAACACTTCGGTGATGGCATTATGAGTCATTTAAATGTTGAGCCATCCGGTTATGTTTTGATATAAGTAGTTCATGGTCAAGAGATTATTTTGAACAGCAGTCTCTCTTTTATTACAAACTCTGTGGCTTCTTTAGCTTTTGATTTCGTATTTTTGGGATGTCTTGAATACCATTAGTGTTAGGCTTCCTAACCTACCTCATTGTTCATTCTAGACAAAGCCCATTTTACTTCACTGTTCAAAAACATTTGAAAAAAATGTGGAGCAAAGTAGGTTTATGGAGATTTTATCTTGAAGAAAATTTGACTTTTTCACCTTCAGAGCTTTGTCTGAAACACTAAGAGGTAATCATACTTCTTAATTAGTAATCATTTTATTTCTTTTTTAACTTTAGTGTATCACAGGTGTTTGTTTTAAACCTAATGGTGTTAGTCATTTTTACAAGCAATTGTCCTGCCAACGTTCTTTTTTTTAATCACCCTACCTGGTTTCTTCTTATTCTTTTTAGACAAGATATTAGTGAATTCTTTTAAATGAACCTATTTCTATATTTGCCTTAGCTTAGCTCCAAGGCCTTCAGTCTCCCTTCTTTTTTAATCGTCTGGCATTGATTTTGGTTGCCCTCTCATTCTACTGCTATTGAGCCTCTCAGTAAAACTTATGAGACAGAGGTTTCGCTCTTTTATCATCAGTATGTGGTCTATTTACACCCATCATCTTCTCTTTACTACAGTATTTATCTTCTTGCATCCGCTTTGCTGGTTCATTTCGTCAAGTAAACTACGTATATTCACTGAAGACCCATGATTCTCTTTGAATATTTAAATTGAAACAATTAAAGTTTTTAAATGTTCTTGATATTTTTTTTGTATATTTCGCATCTATTTATTATAATTGATTTGACTACTGTCCCATACAATATAAACTTGATTTTGTTGTTCTATAGCTTTGAACTCCAATCTTCTGCAGCTTGCTAAAGGTAGATTTGGCTTTTTCCAGCCTGTTCTACGTACCCTTACCTCTGTGTCCTTTTTGGCTCTTCTAGCATACAGCAAACCACATCTTATATCTCTATGCAACAGTCTAAGTGTGAAAACAGTTCTTTCCTGAAACGACTAACTGCACTTAGTTTTTTTCGACTAACTGCACTTAGTTTTTTATCCCTTTATTTTTCAATCCTCTCTAGAAAGAGGGGTTAATTGTCATTGCTTGGAATATTCTTGGCAGAAACTTACTTAAATTACTTTTTCTCACTGGTATTTCTATAAATCAAGCCTTGACTATGTATTCTTGCTCAAGTATCTCCTGTTTGTGAGTCCTGTTTTGCTGCGTCTGATTAATTATACGTACACTTTGTTCCCCAATCTTTTTGTTGTGGAATGTTAAGCACTGGAGAAGCATCGAGTCAAAGTGCACTAAAAAACCATCCATAGCAGTCTTTGTAGACAAACTGACCAGCGCATAATTCAGCTTTAATTAAAGGACGAGAGGTTGGAGTGTACAAGCAGACGAGAAATCTTTGAGCAATAGCAGAAAATTATCCGTTTTACAGTTTGTCATGTAAGGATTTTTTTGTGATTGTTAATGTAAGTGTTAAAAC